>WEDG01007469.1:15000-72125 GCA_017591395.1 Schistocephalus solidus | reverse complement strand
GCATCCAATCCGTTGAGCTGTAGGAGCAGATAATTTCGTTTCGTTACGTGATGCAACAGATGGTTTCGTCGGGTAGCTTTCAAACAAGCGGACTATCACAGGCATGAGTTGCATGGCGATGCAGGGGCGAGGGCCGAGTGAAATGGTCACTCAAGGACGTGTCTAGCGGTTCCCTACGCAGGTGTTTTTCCGCGTATGCCCGTAATCACGCTGGGTTCCAGTCCTTCGATTATTATTAAACACGCCTGATCATCAGGTTCATCTCGTCCGCCCGGGCGCTCCTGCGGTACGTCTCGTTAACTTTCACTTCCACGGGCGTGTTCGCGCTGTCAACGCTGGGTTGCACGCCCTAATGCTCGGTCCGCCGAGGCATCCAGAAGTTGGCTGCATGGACAGGGCAAGTCCGGTGCGTACTTCTTTAGAGGAATGCGCTGTATTTAAAATTATCAACCAAAATTTTCGGCAACAATGGCTCTATCTACTGTGACCAGGAGGCGGTTGTAACAAACGGAATAGGCTGGAGTCAATGGGTTTTCCTAAAAGTGAACATGTATTATGGTGACGGATCACGTTGGATGAAACATTTCCGCGGCAAAGAAAAGCGCAAGACTAGAATGTCCATTTTTGGCTCGTAGCGGTCATCAGCAACGGTCAAACCGAGATAACCGTTCGCTTTCCCCTTTGCCGGCAATTATTCGTCTGCCTCGCAGGATGCTTAGTCGCTGCTGCACCACGCGCGCGCTCGAGCGCGAGGTCCCAACGCGGAACAGGGACGATTCGGGTTGATCCATTAGCGATCGGTGAGCGTTCATCATCGAATGCAAGTCAACATCCCCGCTCAAAACCGGTAAGCAACGAACCCGTGGCTCAATGGTTAGAACGTTGGACTTGACTCAACGGTATCGCGTTCGAGCCCCGGGTGGGTACCGATAGGGTTGGGCGTGATTGGCCGACGACGGTTAATAAGCCAGACACGACCTTTACAGTCTCCTTTGTTTTTACCGGCAATTTTGAATCTGCCTTTATACTACAACCACTTTGCAGCTACTGGCGGGCTGGAGAGTAAGCCTCAAGGCAAAAACGGGACAAGTGAGTCTCCGTGTTAGCGATTGCGTGAGCGTTCATCAACGAACGCCAGTTCAAGTTTTTACTTCCGCCTCCTTAGCATATGTAAGCGTATCGTACCAGAAGCGTACCGCATACGGTACGCTGAGATGCCGGGATGCACGGTTAGGAGATATGTCAGCTGCTGGTGTAGCGCGGTAAGACTTCAAGCGTCAGAGTGGAGGGGATGGACAACATCATTCAAAATTCATCCGTAGCCAGTAATCGTTTGGTCGTTGTGGACCTGTTGGTGCACTATCATATTACCTAAAACGACATAAGCAGTGACAGTAAAGAGGATGTATGAAGGACAAATTTTAAATCGGCATATATTTTTATAAAAAGCAGGAAAAATATAACAGGAGAACAATAAAAACTAAGAAGGAGAATGCAGACATCTATAAATCTCCAGATTGACTCGTGAGGTGCGGATAGGACGTAAAAGACGAATCCAATGAATGCTTTATAACTACGATAGTTTCTGAAGGTCTTTTGGCACTAGCTGATCGCACAACGCCAGCTCTTAGGTGCGTGGTTTTCCAGCTCGCGTGAGATTCATCCTCTCCTGGCGGATACTTGTACATCAGAAGGGTACTGACCTCAAAAAGCTGGAATACCACAGCGTTGTAAGGTGGGCTCAATAAGACGGACAACTTCCACGCCAAACTACCTCCGTCGATCGTCGCGACTCTCGCAGACGCTTAGCCGACTGAAATGAAAAATTGACAACAGCATACAGTCGATAATGATCTGACGATAGCGCACGAGGGCTTTTGCACTGGGACATAGTGTGCGCTGGATCTCTTAAATACAGCACAGAACTCCCTCCAGCGTCCATTCCCTTCTGCTATACAGGACATGGTCTGAATTCAGTAGTGCCAAAGGTGCATCCATCGATTCAGATGCTGCGATATCTTTGCAGTAGCACATGTTCACGTTTCAGGTAGGAAAGAAGCCCACTGTTTTCATTGCTGCAACCATTTCTTTATTCGTCTGAACTTCTCGAACACAGGGGAGAAGCCAGTCAATCGATGTATCGATCTGGCACCGACTTAAAGAGGCTTGCAGCTATCTCCGGTGTTGTAGTCACTGATTTTGATAAACTCACGCCCCTATAGCTGCTTGCTATGTTATTGCTTTTATATCTGAAGATGGACTCCTGTACGGGTCTCGAAAGCTCAAGCAAATAAATAAATAATTCAGGCTGATCGAACAACCTTCCTCCCGCTTATAATCGTCCATCGCCTTTCTGACGTCTGTTAGCAGTATGGCGAAATGCAGATGAAAAATGGACTGCCACCGACCGTCATACGACCTACATTGCCTGTTCACATTACCTAAACTAACGCGCCGAAGGTAAATCTCGGCAGTTGATCGTTTACCTCCATTCCACTGCAAATATGTGGCTTAATTCATCTGGCCCAATTCTCAGGAAAAAACTTGGTGACCTCTACGGGGCTTGGAGCCCACGACAACAAAATGCAAGGCTTTGTGTACTACCGCCCTCTAATCATCGAAACCACGAGGCCCCGACCAGAATCCGTGAGCTTAATCACATTTGGGTCAGGGTTGTCCGCCAAACCTACCGCAACGTATGGAACTCTATCAATACTAATACGGTAAGGTAATGGGCCAAGTAGGATTTCCTAAAACAATACATCTGGAATCCAGTTGATGCGCCAACAAAATTTTCAATTTTCTTTAACCGTAGATGAATCTGCAGAAAGGAGAAGCGACAGTGCATCGGCTGTATGACCAACAGAAAACGATAAACATAGACCTCTGATTTACGTGGCTGGACCGGGAAGCAGAATCAGGAAGACCTGTGGAGCCGAAGTTCGTATCTTTAAAAGGACCAAAGGTAAGTGTTTACATTGCTACGCGTCTACTCGCGCACCGCCTACCTAGGTCGCAGATTCAGGCATGTCTATGCAGAAATTTGTAGGACAACGATGGGATATGTGGCCCCTTAAAAATGGGATGCGAGGAAAGGAGATAAAAAGGAGCATTATGGTGGGCTAACGAAAACAACATTTACCTGTTTTTCGGAAAAGCAAAATATAAAACAATTAATTAATCAAGCCTAAAAACGCGAGCGCTCAATTTCAAATACTGGAAATTATGAACTATAAAAGGGCAGAAAAATGAAAAACCGAGGGCATTAATTTGATATTCCAGGCTAACTGATTGCAGCCCGTGATGACCGATAGAGGAAGTAGGAAAAAGGTATGTAAGTAAGAAAGCATTAAGAGCCTAACGTCTTATCTTAAAAAAATACGTCTAAAGCCTAACCCTACCTAACTTGTGACTTTTACTCTCAAAACCGAATGCTGATCAAGGGAGGCGTAACGGGTACTGAGCGAAGGGAAGGGGGTTTAACTTAAGCTCTAACAAAAATCAGGTGGCCAGATATCCTATCACTACCATTTGTAAAATCGTTTAAGAAGCATCCAATGCATTTTTATCTGAAAAAGTCAATGTCGAACGACTCTATCAGGTGAACCCAGACCATCATTTGACACCCGGTAACTACAGTCGGATTGAATAACGCCGATCCCCTCTATATGGCCTGCCTAACCCGGAGTTATTTCCCATCCATAAAACTAAGTTTCGTAGGAAAATTTTTCAGAAAGGGTATGGGGAACAGTGGTCCTCTCTGTTACAGGTGAATTTGCGCTAAACTCTAGGGTGGCTTAGGGTTAGGACATGGGAATAGGTTCACCCACCCTGGAATTTAGCGCAATTCCACCGGTAATAAGGAAGAGGAGGAGGATGAGGGGTACCTGATTCATGCGTGTAATCGATTTCAAGTCTGGGATTCATACTCGAACCCAACACCAGAGACAAAAATCGGATAAGGTTAATAGAGGCGCAGGGTTTACAATAGTTTAGGATACAGCTGTTGTGCTACTGCATACTTCTTAGAATTTGCGGGTGCACCACCTGGGGTTCGGTATAACTGGCTGATGATGACTAATAAGCCAGAAATGGTTATTCCAGTCTCCCTTTGTCTTTGTCGGCATTGTTAATTTATTTCGCCCAACACCGATTGTGCGGTGGGGAGGTCATTGCGCTGCTTAGTAGACTGGGACCGATGAGCCATTGTTCAGACGGTAGCATAGTGACTGCATCCCATAAATACTGTAATTCCTTGTACAAAAATCACCACATCTGATGCTGTCTTTAATGGCAGATCCAAACAGATATCAAAAACATCGCGTGAAGAAAGTTCTTGTTCCTGCGACCGTGCCCTTTTGCAACTTCATCCTGAGACTCGCATGTTCACTTTTATCGACAATTCTAAATCTTCTCTCATCGATATTTTGTGACCGTTAGTGAAAATTCGATGGACCCGCATTCAAAGCCTATGAAGGTAGTGATGGTAATTTCAACTGTAAGAGAAAAGTGAGCCTTCTACAAATCAATCGACTCGATCGATACAGGATGGGGGTGGCTCATCTCAGCTAGTATCCTTTCGGGGGGGGGTTTATTTCTGCCAAATGTCGCACTGCATTTCTTTCAAAGCATCAGGTATCATCAGAAGAGCATTGATTAATTCTTCTCTCTCTCTCTCTCTCTCTCTCTCTCTCTCTCTCATCCTCGATGCCTCTTGTTTCCTTCCTTCCTATGGATAAGAACTTTCCGAACCCACACCGTTATTTGACTGACGGTTCAAACGAATGGGTCTGTTACGCATTGTTGAAACAAGTGCTGCATGACAGCCACAATAACTATGCAACAATTAAGGCGCACATTTATCGCTGGTTTCGGTTAATTTTTCCCAGGCCAATTACCTAGTTTTATACCTAGCAAGAAGAGGAGCGCTAAATTAACATGGAGAATTCCATACTCATGGGCGCATATGTGTGTGACTTTGCAATTACTGAATACAGAAATTATTAGGAAGGCAGACAGGTGAGTGAAAAAGTTGTAAAATATTGGACATTTTACACAGGAAAATAAAGCGGGAGCAATTGGTAAACTGGTGAAAGGGTGCCACTGATCGCTCTATTCCAGACCGAAGGTTAGACGGTCTTTGGAAGAGTGGGAATAGCAACTCCACCAGGAACACATGGGCCCTGTGCTAAAGCCCTGGAAGTATACTTATTCACATGCAAACCTAATATTAAGCCTAGTCAGATTTTGACCATATCCCTAAATTTGTTATCAACTCTAAAACTGACACCAACCGTAACCCTAAGCCTTACCATAACCCCTCATTCTAGCACGAGGTCACCGTTATTACATGGGGTTCTTATTGTAATGGAGACTTACTCGCTGGGTATCCGTTGTCGGGAGCCGCTTAATTCCCGAGAAAGTGCGTTTAGCGAGCAGTGACGATAGATAATGCGATGCGCCATGACTTTCGCAATACAGACAACTGTAACAACCTCAAGACATGCAACTATTTAAAACTGCTCTTGTCTGCGTCTTCTGAGACAACCGTTTGTGCTAGTCAACAGCGTTTTTTTAAGTTGCGGGCGGTTTTTATCGATGTAGATATCAGGCCAAAAATCCTAAGTAAAATTGCTCATCTGTTATTTTTTTCTATCGGTTCTTCGGCTCCCCAGTTTTTATCAGGCATTCCATTCAAACAAAAAGAGGAATCATCATGAGCGGTCTGATAGGGTTACAATAAAGAGGATTCAAAAGAACACAATCTAACTACGAAGCAACCAGTTGACGATAGCTATCCATGAAAACCCACCTGCACCAGTCCAAGGGCGGAGTTTGCCCGGAAGCCAGCCAATCAGGAGGTACTCGGCCTCCAGTTCAACGACCTCTTACCATGCCATGCTCAGAAATGGCAAAATCGTTTGGTTTAAGAATAAATTCCACGCATTAAATATACCCATGCACACGGGCCAATATTTATGAATTTGCCTGGCCTAAACTGAAAGTTCTCTTCTTTCCACCAATTAATTATTCCGAAAAATATTATCAAAATGAAAATTCAAATCCCTCAAGTTTCATGGAATTTGTGCATACATATTTCCGGTTATCACTTCTAGCGTCACCAATTCGCAATAATGCTAAATGTGGTGAGAATTTTTGCATACTTATTCGTACTTTTTAAAATTGATGTCAGCCTAGGAAGGATACCGGAGGAAATGACAACGCTAAAACTCGCGATGGGTTGCAGCCTATTCTACCGACTGGCTCAAATTAGAGAGGGCTGCCATCACACGATGTCGATAAAGTCCTGGATTAAGATACGCCAATGCCTCGGAAACTGCAAATTGGAGGTGCCTGGGGCACGAAACGCCGACACCATGTTCGTGCTATAGTGCATGCAAGGAAACCGCTTTTTTGCGAAGTCTGGAAGAAACCAGAGCAAATATCCTGATACTGCTTTGGAAGACATCGTCTTTAGGAAATGTGTGCTGCTTGTTATCTAGCATTGGAATAACTAAATTATTACCTACCAGGCAAGAGTTGCTTATACCACTAGAGGTTTTAAGAGGTTGTTTAAGTTATAACGTAACAAGGTTAATATTGCGAGATTATCGAAGTCTTGACAGTTATAGACCAGAGAAGATGTATTATGAGAGCTTATATAAATAGTAACTGATCGTGTAAAACCTGCTTCCGATATCACGAGTCTGCGCTGACTCAGAAACTGAGGCCTTTTTTCTTGCACAATGAAAAGTGCATGGGGAGCCTTTTTGGAACTATATCCTGATCGTTAGCCCTTTGACGCTGTCCAGATCCTTGTTTTAATTGAAGCACATTTGCTACAGAGAAACTCGACGTTTTGTGCCAGTATTGCACACACACAGAGTTTTTGGTCGATGCCATCAGCTGAAAACAAGAAGAGGGGGACAAACACGACTATTAGTGGTTGTAACTTACAAAAAATTAGCACTAGAACCTAAGTAAGTATTTTAGCAAAGTTTAGAGTAACAGGCCCGTAACCCACTGAATTCTCTTTATTTTTGAAACCTCCAGACAAACCCACCGCAGGCCAAGAAAACCGAAGATTGGCCATGTCATCCGAAGAGAAGAAACCCTGTGGAAATAAACTCATAAACTTAATAGTACTTTTAATACTTATTTTAAGGTTTACATTTACTTAACATTGTTGAGTATCATTTCACAGCTGTGGCAAATTCGTTTGTGCCGGTTTGTAATTGATTTTCAATCGTTCATAAATCTCGGTATTTTTGCATGCGTTAGGTGCTGTCGGCCGAAGAAACTGCTGCTGTCGAAACTCAAATGCCATTGGTCGCAGATAGTGAACCAGCAATTACTGTGACAACCCCAAGACTTAACCACAACTGTAAGACTAACTCCAACCCAAGTTTCCTTGACTAAATAGATGCAAACATAATCTGAACACGCCTACGTAAATCAAATAAGTAGCTGTATTACGGTAATAAAACACATGAACATATAGTCGGTGCTGAACTCGAGCAGAAACACAACTGGGATATGACATGCCCTTACGTAAATTACAGATCTGTTGGAGGTGACTGAGTGCATTAATGCGGCACCGGATGTTGAAATCGCACGCCGACCGAAAGTTACCATGCACAGCAAGGTTACCAAGATAAAAGACCTATTAAACCCGGGTCTGGTCTGCTGTATCATGGGCCCTAGCAATTACACAGGATCAGACTGAGCGCATGCTGTGATCATGCATATATGGGCAGGAGCTGGCTGTATGAAAGTATTAAAATTATCTCGAATGGTTGCCCACATGTTCGAAACGGGTCACGAATTCAACCTCGTAGTCACCAAGATAATTGTGCACACCAGAAGCAAGCCAAGCTGAGAATTGGCCGAAGCCTGGGCCTCTAGTATGAACGCACTCCGTTCGATCTATTGATACTTTTTCGTATGCAGATCTCTGCATAGTCACATTCAGGCATGTGGCATTGGTTGTTGACTGGCTAATGACCCCCAACTCTATAACTGACACTTGTTCTGTTGTTGCTATAGCCTCTGATGATACCCTCCTGTACGGTTACGGAAGTCCAGAAAAATAAATAAATGCCTCTAGTGCTCGATTACTCTCGTTCTTCCGCACTCAAACATAGACCTGGAGCTCAAGCTGTTCCACCCATTAATGGAACTGCATCTTCTCATAGAGTAGCGGAAGGAATCTAGCTACTCTTGAGATGAAACTTTCCGAACCGTAATTCTGACTATTGTGGCAGGCTTTCCAGTGCCCTTTTCTCGGTTGACGGCCACGACAATCGGACTAACCTACAGGCGCTCTGCTAACACACGGCCATCCCTCGGGCTTGAAATGAGCTTAGTCACGGCTGCGCATACACCTGTCGCTAGCTTGCACGCGGCAGCCAGCATGTTTTTCCTCCTTGTGCCGTTGCGATTATGCCCTTGAAACAACCAATAACGTCCCATACTCAGACAGTCACTCCCTCGTGCTGACGCGGATATGTCCAAGCGCGCCAACAACGCACCGCTACTAACACGCTCCCGAATGGACGCTTTGTTCTGCCGCAAATGCACACAGCCAACTCGTGACAACTTTCACTGTGTATCGAATAAATTAGTTCTCATAGCCCATTGCCTTCTCCTGTGGTTATGGTTGATCTCACATCCTTGAACGGTACACTACACTCATCCAGTCTTCTGCATGTACTCAAAACACGAATGATTACCCGTGTCGTGGCCAAGAAGGTCATCAGGTAGCAAGAGAAATCACTCGTTCGTGCGGAAGGTAGGATTGTAGTGGTTTCTTCCTAAACGGGCCTACTGCGTCTCCAGCCCCCTGGAGATGATATCCAGGGGACTGAAGTGGAAAGAATGAGTGAGCTCGATACGGTGAAAATATCCTTCTCTATAATTTACCTCGATCAGGTTGATGGGGTTCTCGTCGCTTTTGATGATCGGACAATCACCTGTCAGTGGTACGTGAAAGGGTACAAGTGAAGCGCGTCATTTGCTCTTTCCAAGCCTTACTTTTTCTGGTCAAAGAACAAATAAATGAATAGGGAGTTCAGGGGTGAAAGCTCTATTTCCTTACTAAAGCGACACTAGCAAGGGAATCCTGTGCGGTTGTTTAATGCGCATATTCAAGATCTTCGACTGTCACAGCGGACTTGTCTTGCAACTTAATAAAAGTAAGCTTCACTCAGCCTGTCGGCACCTTCTTGTGTGTCACACCGTTTTGGTCAAAAAGCCTCTGCACCGCGTACTTTTGATATTCGCGCGTACAGGGTTCCCCCATGGCCACAGTTACGTAGGGAGGGCTGATTCGTGCCCTAACTGAATTCAGCTGAGGGATACCTACATAGTACCGGTGTCAATATTCGGTTATCTTTAAACTCTGGTCCACTAGAGCGACCGAATTGAAGGACTGAAGATGCAGTCAAACCTACTGGAACTGTAGCCACTGATTCATAAATTGCATATCTGACGAGGCCCACTAACAGGTGACATCGTTTGAAGCCGACGATTGGCAACACTAGGGTTCCCAAATCACAAGTCAGGGACTACAGTTGTGCTGACCAAAGATCATTCGGACAGCTCAGCAAGCAACTGTGGAAAGCAGCATATGGTGTATATTGGGCCCCAGCACGCAGCACTTATGTGCATTTTCCGTCAAGCAGGGAAGTACGCCGTGCCAAGTGGCCTCGCGAAGGCCAAGTCCCAGGCGGCTCCAGTAGCACATTGACAGGAGGGCATGAAACGGACAGGGGTGATAGCGGGAACGGATCGCTAAAATCCCATATTAGAAGAGAGGGCTAAATTAAGAAGGAGGAATTACAGTCCTGGATAGGACTTAGTCATACCAATAGTCTGCAACGTTCCCAGCTACGACTGTTGGTTTACCATAATAAATTCAAGGTGTTTAAAGGTTGGAAGTAATTGATGTATCAGGGCTTGACCGGCCCTACTCGCTTTCCCTCCCCCCAACTAACCCAATCGCATCCCACACTAAGGCGGTCACTTCCTCATGCTGACACGGGCATGCACAAGAACGTAATCAACACACCGATACTAACGCGCTAACGGAACCTTTGTTTTGCCACACAAGCAAACAGCCAACTCACGGCAACCTGTACTGTGTATCGAATAAATTAGTTCTCGTAGCCCGTTGAATTCTCCTATTAGACAAAACGAATTAAGTGTGTGCGTGTGGTTAAATTTAACCTCAAATCCTTGACCGCAACACTATTTATTATGAATAACTATCCCATATGTAGTCGATAAAGTGGCAACTTAAGTCAGCTGCTTCGATGAAACTCGACCAATGGGATATGCCATCTGGGTTTACGCCTGTTCTGTTCATTCAAACTGGCAGTGACGTTGGATGTTATATGTTGAGCATGGAAACGGTTCCTTCAACGAGTCGTAGAGACTGGTAAGGAGAATGAATAACGGAGGATGCCTTCTCTTCTTTTGTATAAGTCGGTTTTTGAACGCGTATGGGTGGTAAGGAGCATTGACCACTGAGGACTAGGAGTTCAATCTGGGCAATTCGAACATGGAGCTGCAATTGGAGCCACTGAATGCATCCAATCTCGAATGATTAATCATTGAAGTAACCTTTAAGCATGATACCTGATGATATGCGGTGTCAGATTCAAAACATTTAGTTGCTCTGGACAGAGGAACGAATGGCCAGCAGCCAACAATAATTAAAAACAAGGGCACTGTTCTGGTCACAATCCTTCATTCATCCCCACTACGTGACTGTTTTCAGTTACAAATGAGGATTTCAAATTGTTCCAGTAATCTATATTCAGCACGGATTCTATACTCCAGTAAACATCCATGAGAAGTGGTCTATCCCAAAGGAGAGTATCCGACCTTTGTGTGGCTCCAAACTGGGTAGTTCCTTCGCTTATTCTCATCTCCCCTCTCACTCCCAAACAAAAAGCCCTATGGAGAGCAGGAGGGTGCATGCTACCCTGTAGGTGGCCATGCGAATTCCGGTCATATCTGCACTATAAAAAAATTTGTGGCCAATAGTGGAATTTGACAGCTGCATTTAAGGGTTCACTGCTTACCCACTCATAGTTATGAAAGATGCTCTTAACAATGAATGGATAATTCCGCCTTCTGTAAGTTGATCGCGGTTCTTGTGAGCTAATAGTTATGGTGTTGCACATCTGATCAACAGTTCGTAGGTTCGGTACTCAAGTTGTGCACCACGTAGGATTGGATGTGACTGGCTGATGACGGCTAATGAGCCAGAAACGGTCATTTCAGTCTCCTTTGTCGTTGTCGGTCATGTTATTCTAGCCTATAGCCCTAGCCACTGTGAGGCTGCTGGCGGTGCCTGAGAGTGAGTCCCAAGGCACGATGGGACGAGTGAGTCTTGTAACCGATCGGTGAGTGCCCAACTACCATTGTTAATATTTCCGATCAAAACTGGCAAGACAAAGAGATCGTAGCGCAGTGGGTAGAGTGTTGACCTCTGCCCAACAAATCGCGAGTTCGAGCCACGGGTGGGGCACCACCTGGCGATGGACCTGGTATTACTGACTAACACTGCTCACTCCGGCAGTCGAAATTGTTCTTTCGTCTTTGGAGAATCCCCTGGCCGGAAAGTAAGACAGTTGGGATCGCCCAAGACCTGCCGCACTATAAAGTGGACATTCTGCATCTGACAGAGACTGGCTTCTCTGGTGAGAGCTGAATGACGGATGTGGGTCTCCCGTCAGTACACACGCTTCCGTGTAATGAATCCACAACGAGGCTAGGGAGTACGCACTGCAGAACGAGGAGTATAATTAGAAAGAGGGAGAGGAGCCGAAGGCGAATAAAGCAGTAGCGTAACCCCACTCGCCAAATTTTATCCGTTTTCTGCTGCCGCGGCCGCTAGTACGTGGGGAGTGTTAAAAAAACAGCAGCTGGGTGTAGGCATAAAATCCTCAGGAGCCCCTTTGTTGCACATTTAGGAGTAAATATTCCCATGCATATAGGTGGGCATTTGACCAGAAATTTACGATAGAGACTGATATGTGACATTTTTCACTTGGGAGTAGGAGTTTAATCTGCTAAATTCGAACAGGGAGGTGCTATATGATCCGCTGGGTGAATTCAAGTTGGACGAAATAATAATTGAAGTGACATTTAAGAATGATACTCGATGGTACGTCATCAGTGAAATAAGAATACGTGTGACTTCAAATGCGAAACTTCCAGGTGTGCTGGACTGGAAAGTGAACGGTCGATGCAAGCAATGCAGAAAAGGAGCTGTTCCAGCCATAGTTTCATAGTTTTGTACCTGTTTGCATTTAAATTTGACTGAATGATTGTGGTTTACAGTTTCACTTCCTTCCTGTCTTTGGTTGAAATAGGAGTAGGAGTTGATGAACATTCAGGTAGAAATGAAGATCCCTTCTCCCTTGCCTTTGTCAGTTATACTTTTAACGATTAAAATATACCAAAAATCCAAAGATGTTCCTTTAAAACTGACATTATTTTATAACTTCGGCCAGAAATTATGTAATTAAATTGTAGGCAGAATGTAAAGTGTACAGCCATGAGCTACTCAAGGTCATTAGCCAGGGAATTTCAGTCCTTGACTGTTAAGTTTATCATCATTTTCAGTTGTCCAAGACATATGGACTGCGTATCAGTGGCTTCTAGTCTGGTCTTCCCATAGTTTCTAAACTAAATTCTTGAAGTGATTGCACTTTTATATCGTAACTTCACGCCTACCTTCGTAAAATCTTGCACTTTTTCGTTTGTGGATGACAATGCATTGTGTTATGAACTCTATCCAAACTAATTTCAATGATATATCTGCCTTCAATACTAATAGTAGTGATCTAAACGTTTCGGGTCTAAGTAGTCAGCATGCATACTGCCAGAAATGCCTCAACTTGTTTTCAATAAATGCAACTCAAGGGAAAATTATCATTACCCGTCATTCCAACATTATCAGGAATATTCTATATATTGCAAACTGTAGTTTATATGCAGTTTGGAGGTAAGACTGCCTTGTATGGCCATATAAAAAGGGCACGGGAATAGAAATTCCGGGGCTGTTGGATTTAGGATGAAGTTGAAGGTAAGAACTAGGCTTAGGGCTAGGTTTAAGGGTAAGGGTCAAAGTTAAGGGTTTAAGTTTGGGTTCAAGTTAACCGTACGGTTGTGGTTTAGGGTAAGGTTAGGGTTTGGGATTAAGATTAAGTAGGTGGGGCGGTTCCTAGTCCCGTTTATTGTTTAGGTGGTCATACAAGGCATCCTTATAAATTTTGAAATATAAGCATTCTGCAACACTGTGTGAACGTTCATTGTGTGTTCTATCATCCTTAGGTCTCATGAGGACTTCGGTTGTTTGCACAGCATAGTAAATCATTTCGTCTGACGACAGGCCGGTGCTTGAAAATTCACGAGTAAACCTCAATTTTTCCGACGAACCTTCTTTCTTCATCATCATCTCGGAATGCCTACTACCTCGGTTATTAAACATCGTAAATTATGCATGGCGTAAACATAAATGGACACCTTAGTCGCGGGCACCCGGCTTGATATCAACCGATATTTACTTAGCTAGGGCGAGTGCTGGAGGAGCTTTAAAAATCGCTTACTAGCTGTATCCCTTAAGACCTTCCGGTTACGCGTTCACCAAATTTGCGAACGTACTTGAACTACCTTATCTACTGGATCAAATATATATATATATATATATATATATATATATATATATATATATATATATTTAAATAAAAGTTAAGTTCTTTGGGAAAAATAACTTTATTGTGTAAATTTTTCGAATCTGGTGCCCCAGTTCGTCGTCAGACAAATGGGAGATGTACAGAAAACAGTTAACCTTAAATAGTGCCTAACACAAGATTCTATGGTTGGCTCAAACTCTAGCCAACCATAGAATCTTGTGTTAGGCACTATTTAAGGTTAACTGTTTCCTGTACATCTCCTACATATATATATATATTTATATATTTATAAGGACTAAAAAATATGATTTGCTCATATTTATCTGTGACAATGTACAAACTGTTGGATAAAAAGATAGCCAACGATGAATGCTTCGTTTTAAAAAACTAGTTGCTTGTTTTCGGAATGGGGCCGAGTAAAACATGTCCACGACTAGCAAAATTGCTCACCTATCTTCTTAAAACACAAGCGGGATGTGGGAATATATGGGGAGGGAGCGGAGGTAAGAAAATGAGAGCAGGTGAAGGGCATGAAGAGTCCATGCCTGGGTCGGGCAAGCGGAAGGGCGCGGAGCCTGTACGAAGTCTTCTGCGCGCCCAAGACCGGCCTTTGTAACCTGATGGCGGTCGCTTCTGCTGTTGCACAAACAGCGTCCTTCCCACACACGTTGTGGATTCCAGGCATCGTGTGGATCTCAACGACGTTTCGTCTATGACCTGTAAGGTTCCATCGAGCTACCCTAAGGTAATAGACCAGCGTCTGTTAGTAACAGCAGAGGCGACCTCCGTCAGGTTACAAAAGCCGGCCTTGTGTGCAAAATCGTACCGAGTGAAGGCTCCGCGCTTACCGTGATCAAAGTGCAACTTGACCCCTTTCTCCTATATATGAACTGTCATGACGCAAATTTTTGGAAAACATACGTATGCTCCCCAACTAGTCTTTAAACTGTTTTGCTTTACTCACTGGGCTACTCATGGTACATTTTGCCCGGGTGGAAGCCGACCAGACTCTCTTGAAAAATAGCAATAACAGGATTTATGAGCTACCCAGTCATCTTTAGTGAGGTGCTTGACGGGCCGTTAAAATTGACAAAAGCCAAATGTACATTCATATCGTGAACGTTAGAAAGCTATTAGACTACAAAGGAAAAAGTATTTAGCGTGCTATAAAATTCATGTACAAAATAAAAGTTCAGAAATTTTGCTTGGCGAATTTCCAGCAAGTGCAAATAGTAAATAGCGAAAGGGCACTCTCTTCCATTGCATTTGGTGAGATTAATAGGCGATACCATTGAAAACCCTATTGTTTGCAGATGGGTGCGCTACACAAAATCTGTACACGCGTTCTTCAAATCTGCTACTATTTCAATCTTTTAAATTCTTTAGAAATTAATTTTTAACTTGGAGCAAATCCGTTTACTCAAGGTTTATAGGCACAGCCCCAACTTTGATATGGATATGTGGACCGAAGTCCATCAGCCACTGTGGAATAACAAGCTGCCACCAGACAGCATAAATTATAAATTATTAGTATTATTAACTAATAGAATAATTAAATAATTTACCATACTAGTAGCACAGATAGGCCAGACACGTGTTTTCTTGATATTCTGCTGCTGCATGACACAGCTGTGAGAGATTCGACTCAGCCTCTAGACCTTGAATAAAGTGATTTGCTCCAAGTTACAAATTAATTTCTAAAGAGATTAAAATGGTGAAATTGCAAAGCTGGATTATCGACCACAAAGCACTCAGGGAATGCTGGAGGACCCACTGATGAGCTGAACCACTCGCAGCGGTGCCCTGCAGCGGCAAAACACGTGTGTCTGGGCTTTTAGCTAGTACCTGTGCTGCCAATTGGTAAATTATTTAATTATTTACTATTTAATTATTTAATATTTACTATTTACTATTTAATTTTTACTTTTAATTATTTACTATTTACTATTATTTAATTATTTACTATTTCGAAAGCAATCACAAAAAATGTAAGTAAAATTGACTTCGGGTTCAGATTTTCAAGGGAAAATAAAGGATATAGATAATTATTAAGGCGTCTCTCGAAGGGCTGAGGACAAGTCACCTCCACGACTGATTGAGGGAGATCATTCCAGGGTTCTACTACCCGTTGCGTACAGAAATCAAAGCGGATATTCAGTATGGACATTTTCGTTCACAGCTTCACTGAGGGTCCGCGAAGATGGGGTGAGAGGTGCCACTGAAATATGCCCTTAAAACACAGCCGTTGCTCCAGGTTATGTATTTTATGAACTAGGAGAAAATCATCCCTTTGTTGCCCATCACACAGAGATAAAGAGAGGGAGGCATTGTAGTCTTTCTGTAGAAGAGTTGTATTTCAGACCTTTTACTATCTTCGTTGCATGTCGTTGTACTTTCTTGAGACATATTTTGCCTTTGAAAGGCATGGCCGCTACGTCTGTAAGCCATATTCTAGATGAGATCGAAAGAAAGTGGCGTAGATTTTACCAAAGCACTCTTTGTTGAAAGCTGAAAACACACATTGAATAGCCTGCTGTACTCCTATGGCATTGTTTACAGCCTTGACTCATTGCATTCCTGGCATCACACTGTTCTGTATCTGAACAAAGAGATTCTTTTGCGAATATTCTACCGGAATTCGACTGCCTTTCTGGTAAGTTTCCCTCATGCTGCCGGTTGGATCGTAGTCATTTGGCCTCAAATGGCGGACGGCACACTTTTGCACATTTAAGTCCAAAAGCCATCTCTCGGACTATGTTTGCAGTCTGTGCAGCTTATTTTGAAGGTCCTCTGATCTCTAGGATTACTAATGACCTGCCAGAGCTTAATTTCATCAGAAACAATGATCTTAAAGCCGTCCAGTTCCTGAAGTCTGTCAGTAACATTAAGGATAGAAGAGTATGGTTGGGAGAACCGAGCCCTGAGGAACCCCGTTCACCCAGTCTGATTTATCCTCTCCGCTACAGACGCGTTGTTTGCGACCAACCAGAAATGCCAGTATCCAGTTTAGAAGCTGTCCCCTGCTGCCAAGGGCACCCAGTTTACGCAAAAGCCGTTGATGCGACACACTGTCGAAGGTTTGGCAAACATCGATGTGCCTTATATCAACTTCAGTGCTCTCTTCTAAAGCACTGATGAAGACCTACGAAGAAGTCAACCGATTGGAGAGACCGAAACGCCCTCACCGAAACCCATGCTGAAAATTATATGAGACGTCAGTTTCGTGCAAAATTATGCTACAGCACGCTTTACGAGGACTTCCATTGTTTTGTGAGAAAGGAAAGTCAAGCTTATTGGTCTAAGGCTGCTTGGTGTCATTTTGCTACCTCTCTTATATAAAGGAACTGCGTTGGCTGTCTTCCGCTGTGAAGGTAAGTCCTCTGTTCTCATTGACACCTCAACGAGGGATGAAGGAGCCATTGCTAGCTGTTTCTATAGTTCCTTAAGGATCAGGCTAGGAAAACCATCTGATCCAGGAGACTCATCTGGTTTAATTTCAATGAGGACCCGTCGTACTGCTTCGACGGCTGGCTGCGTCTTTCCTTTTACCTTCGTATTAAGAATCTCGTTGCTTAATACTATTCCCCGTGTTATTGTATTGTTCGCTATCTGTTTATTTTACGGTCATTAGTATATCATCCCTTTATTTATACTATTATTATTCTATCTTCTGACGTGCGAGTTATGTGTGTGCATCTCTTTGTGGCACCTATTAATCCAGTCCTTGTTGGTCGTCACATATTTGGTGGCAGCGTTTCATTTAATTTTTCACGTCCCCTTGCCTGAAACTATCAATCGTCCACTATATCCTTTCAGCGATGCCTGGTACTCGGTCCACCTCGGGCATTCGCTCTCCTTCTATCAACCGACTCACCGCGCTTTAAGCAAACTTCTAGCTCAGTCATCGTCAACCGCCCCAGAATCCCCTAGTCTACGAAGTAACCAACAGTTTTCCCGACTGGGGAGTAAAGGCAGAACGATATCTAGCATACGTGCACCAAATGGACCACTTATTGGTACCTTTGGGACAAACGGCAAAACAGTACTTTCTGTAATGACCTATGTGTGGTCCTGAAATGCCTTTTTGACCACCAGAAACCCTTGATATCTTAACACAATCAATTCTGTCTCCGGACACAATAACCTATCTTGATGCTCTGTTTAACCTCGGCAGCAGAGTTTTTACAGACTCTAAAGTTCCGGAGCATATCTTCCTGCGGTTCGTGGGTGGCCTCCGATTAGAAGACGTTAAACAGAAGTTTCGCATTCAGCCTCCAACAAACCTCACAGCCCTCCAAACTGCGAGAGTGTTCAAGTCTGCCCCACCACACTGGGACACACTCAATACACCCAGCAATCTCCAGGCAGCACAACAAACTCCCGACTAAAGACCCACCTCTCCTCGCACACCAGGCAACTCGAAGGACTGCCAACAGTTCAAAGACTGAGCCCGCAAATGTGGCCACAACAACCCCAGGGTAAGAAATTGGTTGTTTAAGTGCCCTAAATTGCCACCCTACACTCTACCGATTCCCCGCTGACAGTTGATGGTACCCTCGATGGAATTGCAGCTTAAATGTTCACCGAAAATGGTTCTATCTGGTCTATATTACGATCCGATAATGTCCCCGCCCACACCCTTTCTCCCACACATCCACTTAGTTACGGCGGACGGTTCTCCCTTGCGCTGTAGCGGTATACAGCAAGTTTCTGTTATCCACCTAAACTGCTCTGCCGTACACCTCATATCGGTGTCTCCGGATATTAAGGTTGATGCCATCATGGGGTTAGATGTCCTCCGCATTCACCAGCTCATCGTTGACCCCAATGACCCGGCAACAGTTCTACTTCCCAGATCAGCCATCCCCAGCATCACTTTCAATGTCAATGCACTCGAAACTATCCCACTGACCGAACCAACCTCGATTGATGACCTAGCTTGTCAGGAAATCCTGGTCCCTCACCGCCAGGCCCTAAAAAACACCTTAATCCCATTCCAGAAAGTGTTCACCCTGGCAGTACAGCTGATCGGGCGTAACACTGGCGCCACCCCACCACATTGCCAAACACCCCGGTGAATACCCGTCCACTATCAGACGCACCTCAGCGGCATAATCTCGGATCTTCTCTATCAGAGCACCATAGAACCCTATAACCCTTCGTGGGCCACCACGGCCACTCTTATTAAGAAAAAGGATGACAACCTCAGGCTTTGTATCCATTACCAGCAGTTGAATAAAGTCACTGTGCTCGACTCTTTTCCGATACCGCGTAGCGATGACGCATTCTCCGGCGCTTCCTGGTTCGCCAGCCTCTAACTTTCCCATAGTTATTGGCAGATAGAGATCCGGCCCGAAGATCATCCCAACACAACTTTCATCCTCCCCATCGGTCTTTATCAGTTAACCGTCTACCCATGGGCCTCACGAATGCCACGGCCACTTGTCAAAGGTTGATGCAACTCGTCGTCCGAGACCTATCACCCGGTCCTGCCTCGTATACCTAAACGACATCATTATTTACGACAAGTCCGTTAGTCACTTGCTCGACTATCTAGGTCAAATACTTCAGAAGATGCAGGCTGCATGTGCCACGATCAACCCGAAAAAGTGCCAGTTTCTCCAACAGAAAATAACTTATCTTGGCCACGTAGCATCTGGGATTGGCATCGCTCCTGACCTGGAGAAAGTTTGCCAGATAGGTGACTGGGCAATAACACAATCGCAAACGGACTTGCGGTATTTTTTGGGGCTAGCCTCTTACTGTCGCCATTTTATGTACGGTTTCGCAAATATCGTTCTTACTCTCAACCTAATAATGGAAAAGAGTCATTCCTTTGCATGGACAAGACAATTTACTCAAGCCTTCTCAGACCTCAAAACGCTTTGACTTCCGCACCCATCCTCACATTCCCAAATGGCAGCATCCATAGTCCGCCGTTTATCTTGGACACTGACGCCAACGGATTCGCCATCGGCAGAGTCCTTAGCTAAGTCGATTCGGACGGACACGAGCACGTGATATCTCACATCAATCGATGTTTGGACAAGGTGCAACGCCGTTACAGTGCCATGTGACGAGAAATGCTCACCCTTTTCGCTTTCCTTAAGAAATTCCGACACATTTTGCTTGCAAAGTATTTTGTCGTCCGCACTGACCACCAAGCTTCAGAATTTTAAGGACGTGAACAGACAAGTCGCCAAATGGCGGGAACTACTCGAGGCATCCGACTTCAAAGTGCAGAACCGCCCTGGCAAGCATCACCGTAATGCTGACGCTATATCTTGTCCACCACTCCCCACGATGAAGGCGCCGAACACCACTATTCCTGTGCTGACGAATCACATGTCAGAGACAACCCAAGGACAATGGGCACAAATGCAGGCATCCGACCCTGACATCTCTCTCATAGATGACCGCCGGTTACATGGTTCCCCTAAATCCACCGCTCGCGAGGTGGAGAGTTCTGGCTGGGAAGCCCATCGTCTCTGGTCGATATGGCCTTTCCTTCGTTAACTCGACAATATCTTGTTCTTTCAACACCATCCATCCCTCCCTCAACGTCTTGTTGTTCCTCGCAGTCTTAGACAACAATTCCTCCACGATACCCACGAAGAACTAGTGTATTGCGGGCAGGCCAAAACTCTCGCCGCGGTCCGGCAGCGATATTGGTGGCCCGAACAGCAACGCGATGTAGTCTCGCTCTGTCAGACGCGGCAGACCTGCGCCCAAATCGACGACCCCATAATTCATCCCCGGGCACCTCGAGGGCCCATGTCAGCTGGATTCCCTAACCACCGCATCGGCTTAGGCATCATTGGACCTTTATTTCAGATAAGGAAAGGGTATCGCAGCAGGCTAAGTTGATAGGGGAGGCCCTGGCAGCTACAAACCTTCTGACCCGGTTCCGTAGAAGGAGATAAGAAGGGGGACGCCACTTGGGATGATAGTTTATTCTGTACAGAACTATCGCAGAAGGGGCTTGAGGAAGTTGGCTGCCAGACGAAGGCACGTCAAGCCGACGCGTCTGCGACGTCCCCCCACGTCTGCGTGAGACTGTGCGGCCACCACAGCGCGGTTAGGTGTGAATCAGCCTTGAAGATGATTGGTCGAGGATTGTCAAGGCCCAGGCAGCCACTGGTGCGCACATGCATGTAGACGCGAAAGGTTAGGCGTTCAGCGTTGGCGAAACGTTGAGTCACTAAAAGGGAACCGCTTCATTTTAGTCATCGTCAACTATTTCACGAACTGGTGTGAAGCCATCCCTCTCCGGAACCAAGAAAATCTGCCCGCAGCAGCGGCACTCGCTGAACACTGGATTACCCGTTATGGATCCCCTTACATCATCCATACGGATCAGGGGACCGCTTTTGAATGTCACCTGTCCCTACCTCTTTGAAGCCTTCTGGGTATACTTACTTGTACTTGTTACGGCTGCGATCATGTCTGATCTAGCCAGCCTCGATGATGTCACGTATTGTAACTCTCCATGCGCGACGATTCTCGGCAGCAGACCTGGTAGCTCAACCCATTAGTTTATCCAGCAACGGACGCTGACTACCGAAGGTCCAAGCACCAACATGTCTTGTCCACCCGTGTCGAGCCAGGTTTTCAGTTGACCTCCTCTTCGACGCCTCCAAGTGTGCAGCGGCGCCGTATCGAGAGCAGTAGAACTCATTTCGTGAGGCGGGCGACGGAGAACGTGCCCAAACCACCTAAATCATCTTTCTTGGATGACCTGAGATATTCTGGCTTTATTGTTGCAGCGAGTGCGGACTACCTCGTTTGAGACGTAGTCTGTGTACTTCACTCGAAGGATGGCCCGCAGGCAACGATGATCAAATACCTCAAGTCTTTGCTCATCTCCACGCTCGTAGCCCAGCTTTCACAACCGTAGAAGAGGACCGCCCTGGAAGGATGCACGTGGATCTTCGTGGCGCTAGAGAGGCCACGTCGGGTCCATAGTCACTTTCGAAGGATCGAGAAAACCCGGCAAGCAGCGTCAATTCGGGAGACAATGTCGTCCATACTCTGTCCATTCGGCAGCATCCTCGACCGAGGTATTTGAAACTGTCAACTTCTTCTAGTTGACAGCCAGTAATCCCGAGGGGTGCTTTTTCCTGGTCAGGGATGCAGCTCGAAAACAATTTGGTCTTCCCAGTGCTTATGGATGGGCTGACGGAAATAGCGATCTCAGTCACCCACGACACCACACACTGTTGACCACTACAGCTTGAGGCAAGCAAGGCGTAGTCTAGGCCAGACAGGCGGCGTCCGGGTGCAAATTCCACACCACCAGAAACCATGTAGGGCCCTCCCGAGAATCCAGTCAATGGCGTAGTTGAACAAATGGGCGACAGAATGCAACCTTGTCGAACACCAGATCGGATATCGAAGGGTTGGGAGATATTTTTATGGACGAGGGCTCGCGCAGCGGTGCAGCAATAGTAGGCCTTGATTAAGGCAATGATTTTGACCGGCAAACCATCAAGTTCCATTATTCACCTTAGGGACTCACCATGGATGGGGTCAAACACAGCGGCGAAGTCAGAAAAGCAAACGGCCGTCGGTTGTTGTTAGCCATGTCGGAATTCCAGAATGCGCCTCAGAGTGAATATCTGGTTCACACATCCGCGCCCAGCTTGGAATCCGGCTTGGTTTGGCCTCATCCTAGAGTCACGTACAGACTGAAACCATCTGAGAAGGACAATAGTGAAGGCCTTCACAGCAACGTCGATGAGGCATATGTCGCGGTAGTTCTTACACTTTGTCTTATCTCCCTTCGCGAAGACAGGCAAGAGGATACAGGAATCCCAGTCATTATGAACTACTTCGTCTCTCCACACTTGCTCAATCACCTAATGAAGCCAGGGCACCAGAGTTTCGACACAGGCCTTCTAGATTTCGGTGGTTATACCGTCCTCTCCAGTCGCCTTGTTGTTGTGTCACCTCTGTGTTGCATCGGCAGCTTCTCTTTCGGAAGGGGGTCGCACGACACTCAATAAGTTGGGGAGGGATGACACTCAGGTGCAGAGGATAGCGAAGGGGTGATTAGTTCAGAGGTCGGCAAACTCCGGCCTTTAGGCCAGATACGGCCTAGCTAGTATTCCAGTCCGGCCTAATGCCCCCCTAGTTAATTATTGTTGGATCGGGCCTAATTGAATTGTCGCGGTTTTGTTCCCCTTCATTACTGCTGGTTGCAGCTCAAGCTGTGGCTCGTGTTTATTTTTAGAACTGATGTCAGGGCCTTGTATGAAACAGTAGCGCCTGACCGGGGAGGGGATGATAAATGTTGTGTTGTAAACAAGTTCACTCTCTGGTCTTGGTTTCATTAACCTCTTACCGGGGTCAAGGCGTGCGTTGTGCGCACGTGTGTGTGTGCTGTAACGTGCGCAGCCATTTTATTTCATGGTCATATTATAGACATCGAGTCCCCGCACA
The DNA here is from genome assembly GCA_017591395.1 of Schistocephalus solidus. Taxonomy (NCBI): domain Eukaryota; kingdom Metazoa; phylum Platyhelminthes; class Cestoda; order Diphyllobothriidea; family Diphyllobothriidae; genus Schistocephalus; species Schistocephalus solidus. The sequence continues at coordinate 48,975 of WEDG01007469.1, read as the reverse complement.
ATAACCCCAATTACTATGCCTAAAGAGCAAAAGCAACGCGCAGCTACCAGCCTCCGAAAGATTGACCTCGAACGTCGAATCTCAAGGGGCATTTCGATGCCAAGAACGCGCACACGTACAGAGACTACACCGCGGATGAGCGGAAGACTGAGGCTGTTCGCTTGCAGTCACGGTTGGATCAACAATCGTCCCTCTTCAAGAAGCAGGCCTCCAAAGCTTCTAAGGCTGCTGAGCGTCGCATTCGTGCCTACTATGAAGTGTCCTTGTTGATTGCGAAGAAAATACATCCCTTCACTGATGCAGACTTTGTAATGGATTGTATATTTGCTGCTGTTGATGTCATTTGTCCCGAGCAACACGGCGCTTTCAAGGTAATCCCGCTGTCTGCCCGCATTTTTCATGAGGTTTCTTGGGGATTTTTAATACAAACGGGTCCCCAACAGCCACTCGGATTGTTTGTCCGAGGTTCTCTCCTCTAGCGCTCTGGCTCAAGAACCTAACCACAAGGCAGTGGTGGCGAACAAACTTATTTAAGGGCGGTTCACGGTGGCCTCCGTGCCCTGGTAACACTGTCGCTGCTGGTCCGCGACTGCTTATTCTTCGGACCCTAGAGTCTGCTAATTTCGCAGCTAACCTTCCCTGAAGGCCGTTCCCCTATCCACCACCTGTGGACGCGCCGGCTAGCCAGCAACTAGGCTAACAGTATAACCAAAACACGTTCCTCTCCTTTTCCTCCAGCCGAAAATGGACAAACGGAACAAGACTCGCATGGCGTTTCTTCGCAGTAGGGTTGATCAATTGCGTGCAGATTCCTGGGATGACTTCCTCCCTCGAGGTCTCTTGGCCTCCCACGCCACCATTCACTTCTCTACCTCATTCACTCCCCACACGATGCTTTTTGGGTGCGATCTACGTCTTCCTTCCGACGTAACTCTACCACATGCGACCCCTTCAACGGAACAGCCAAACTGGAATCTTGGCCGTCCCGTAGACTCCCTTCAAACTATGACTTCAAACATGGCCAGAACGAAGCTGTAAGCTGCACACTCACACCAGAAGGACTATATTGACCATCTGGCATACGGAATAAAAAATGAACTTGGCAATCGGGTTTGGATACCCAACGACCATCACCCGTATGTTCCGCAAGTAAGTTCCATCGCCAGAGGTCAGGACTCTATATAGTTCTTCAACCACTCTCCAATTCTGCCTGTAGCATCCACCTCGAATCCAACCACTTCAGTCGACTCTTTGAAGTTCATTTTAATCTCCTTAAGCCATGCATCTCCGAAGCTCCCTCAACCGAACACCTCACTCCCTCGACATCTCATTCAGGTACACCCTTCGCAATTACTAACAATCCCATACCGTCCAACAAACTCCCTCTTCACTCACTGCGCGCTGAGGACAGCGCTCAATCTCCTGACGGGGACAGTGACACGAGGTCACTCCCCATCAGGTAGCTTTAACCCCTATTATCAATTTTTGTCATTTTCAGGGTTCAACTCGTGGTCCAAGAACGCCTCAAGTAATCAACATCAAGCTGAAAAGAACCCTTGTATTTAATCATTCATTTCCATCGCAGCCGGCTGCGTCCCTCTGACCTTCGTATTAAGAATCTCATTGCTTAACACGATCCTCCCTGTTATTCTGTTGCTCAGTATTCGTTTATTATGCAGTTATTATTATATTATCCTTTTATTTATACTGTTATTATTCTATCTTATGACGTGAGATGTATGTGTATGTTACTCTTTGTGGCACCTATTAATGCAGTCCTTGTAGGTCGTCAAACATTGCATGCAGTGGACGATAAACGAACCTTATCTTACAGAGCAGGAAAACGGCTGATCTCAGCCACATAGAGCCGGGTCTTTTCACTCCGAGTTACTCCAGTCACATTTTCGAACTACTTGAAGTCGAACAAATGCCAATGTTCATACAGATAGATAGAATATTACAGTCCTAACGTTCATGAAACACCCCAAAAGATCTGGCAAATAGATTTGACAATTAAGCGCAGCCAGACACAGTCACAATAACGAATTAATTTTGGAATCCAAAATCTTATTCAAGGGGCTGTTAATAGAGAGTACATAAGTCCCGAAATACAACTTGTGAGAGTTAATTCAGAGCAAACACAAAAATCTGCCATTTACATTTATTTGCCTTCAGCCGGATGTTTTATAATTTGAAGAAACAGGCTGGTGAGATATTTACCCTGTTCTGCACTTAACAGAAGCTACCTCTGAACATTCGGGTAGGCTACAGATTTTTTTGGTGACCTGTTGCACATTTGTGTTTCTAGGTCGTAAACAAAAATAATGCCAGTTTTACATGATCCCACGATCATCAATGTCTGCTCAATGATGAGAAGTCAGGGTTTTGGTGATAAAAATGATTTTTGGGAATTTGGTTCGCACAATATGGAATGGTGCGGTGAAGCTGATTTTGAACGACATTTTTTAAGAATTTGAAACTGCGTTAAGCCCATCTAATTAGTATTCTATTATAACATACTACGAAAATATTTTGAGTAGTGTATTTTACATAGAGTAAACAAGCAAAGCTTAGAGCACGGGAAGTTTGGGTGTTAACGCATACAGCTTGCTTTCTTAAAATATTCAGTGGCATAAATTAATGCCTTTAAAAATACTGCTTGTCAACTAGCAGGTCACGTTCAGAGGGCCTACAATTAGCGATGGTACAGAGATTTTTTAGAGGGTAGCAAAACGAAGTTCCAATTTTGAGGACATAATAGGCAGAATACAGACTTCAAAAATTTACCCAACTTTTATGAACTAAGTTACTGTTTGGTCGGATGTTATTTATTGTATTTCGTATTCCTTATAAGTAGTCCTTATTCGTCTAATGTAGACTGGAGGAAATAGAGAAACTCGAATAGCCAGAAAATGTGCATCGCTGGGCGTAGTTAAATGGCTGATCTCCGAAATTCACGTAGAACCCTCTGCCTTCGAGCTACTAGCAACGCGTCCTCAAACTGCGTGATTTTCCACTATTCCATTGCTTGTGACACGCGAGGCTGGCCTAGTGGAATCTGAGGAATATGGTTCGAGGGGTTTTGAGGCCAATAGCATGGGCACAGATGATACGAAATCACACACACACACTGAGCTTATTCTAGGCAGATGAACTATAACGACAGAGACAAGAGAGACTGTACTTGTCGGCAAATTTCATCCGCCTAAAATACTACTCACTGTGTGGCTGCTGGCGGGGATCGAGATGGAGCCCCAAGACAGAACGGGACGAGTGAGTTGCGTTAGCGATCGGTGAGCGTTCGTCAACGAATGAACTTATTCTGCTCGCGATTCTACTGACGCGCATCTGTCTTCTCGGGGCGGTCTGCAGAGAATACAGGAACCCACGCAACCAAAAACCAATGAAAGTGCTTTAGTCTTCGAAAGTGAACTTTTGACGTCCATAACACATCAAACCTCCACGGAAACCATCAGGTAGTTTGCTACTTCAAACGAAACAACAAAAGCCTGCCCGTGGTCATCGAGGGATAGTCTACGGACACCCAAATAAATCAAACAATCGCACAATCAATAAGTCGTGTTAATTTTTTTTATCTGATCGTTTTCTGGGATGTTTAAACAGGAACTTTCAAATAGACAAGTTTCGGAAACTAATGCTGTGGCAAAACCTTGCTCCCAATCCTTGGAGTTTGGACCCAATGAATAACAAAATAATTTCGTCTTAACTCCAGAACGTTTCTTGCCTATTTCAGTACTACGAAAATAATTAGAGTTGGGTTCGAAACAAGCCAGTTGCGTTTTTTGTTCATGAGCAAAAGGCACATTTTACTTTATATCTCGACCAGTCAGCCAAATTTTTGTTACCCTCATACAACGACTTAATTCTGGTTCAGATAGAAAGATGAAGAATTCACCAGGAAAGTAGTGAGTCATACACGCCAGCAATTTATGTCGGCCTCGTTGCATGAAGTGAACTGACACAACAGAAATCCATGGCAGTGCTACGTAAAAGCAAATTAATTTACAATGTTGGAAGTAAAGCATAAGACTGGCCTGTCCAGTGGCGGACTTTCTAAGGTCAAGACACAGCGGAGGACATAAGGTTGTGGGCAAATGTGAAGTCTAGGTGTTAGCGATAGATGAGTTTGGCTTAAACGAGACGGGGCCGTACTATAAAAATTCAGGCTAGCTGCGAATACCGTAACAGTTACTGCTCATGATGGTAAATCAACCAGATAATCAATATATATGATAAGTATGAATAGATTAATTATGGGCCACCTCTTAAGTTTTGAAGATTAAGAGAGACCCACCATTGGCTAAAGTGCAACACCAATTCTTCAGCGTTTCATAGGAGACTGGTTTGTAAAAACTACATTGGCGCGCAAGAAATGCCAACCTGAATATCTTTATAAATGAAATCTTTGTACAACCCTACGCGTGCCTTCCCGAAGAATCTTTTGCGTAGCCAGAATATTCAAGAAAAACTAATAATGCAATGAAGTAGAAAGAAAGAAAAAAGTGTAGATTTACCAAACACCAAAATGCAATAAGCTTTCCTTCGTGTATAGCCTGCTCCATTATCAGAAAAAGTGATATGAATCTCACAAAAAATAATAATGAAGATTAAAAGTCCAGTGATGGAATAGGCTTTGAGGAATAGTTATCTAAGACTTCTTCTGATATATTCGTTCTCTGCCAGTTTACATCATGTTACCCTGATGTTGACTTGGAGTAGTGCGCAACTTCACATTTCACACTTTCAGGTAACCGATGAAAGACGTGTGTATTGCATTGTCATGAACAATTCAACCGCTTTGTAGAAAAACCTGCTGTGTATTGCGGGAAGCAGGTCCTGTATATGGAACGCGTAGAAATCATCCCGTATTTCTGTCAGTCACATGCGCCCAATTCCCGCCAGCAGACGCCTGACCAGCTAGGACAGTTGACTGAAGCCTAGACGAGGTAAGAGAGAGAGAGAGAGAGAGAGAGAAATCGACTCTGAGAACTGCGTCCCCGTACTACTCAGCACATACCCCGCGCCACTTTAAACAATCTGACTCGAATTTACTTACGGTGCGCTGAAAGCCGTGGCTTGGAGGGCTGCCAAGGGAGGCGATACCTCGATCCCTCTCTCGGGGCGGGGACTCAGGCTGCAATGAATTCTCGCTAAAATGACGTCTATTGCACTCCCAAGCATTTGGGATTCGAGTCGCTCCTGTGAATCTCACTAACGGGCAATATTCATCCACCGAGTCGGACTCGACTCTAATTACGGTGCACTAAAAGCCGTGGCTTGGAAGCCTGCCAAACGAAGCGATAACTCGGTCCTCCACTCAGAGCGGAGAGTCAGGCTGAAATAGATCTTTATTAATATGGTCTCTATGGCACTTCTAAGTAGTTGGGATTCAAGATACGCTATTTTGCTTCTGTGAAAAACTGGCCGTGCGTGTGGGGACCAGGTTTGTTTGGCCCCCACAGACAGGCAGTTTAGCTTTGTCAGCCACTGGACCCGATCCCGTCTACAGTTTTCATGACCCCGGATCCAAAGGGGTGATGGAAGATAGCCTACAGTTCAAGTAAGAATAGGCGCACACTTATCTATTGGCTTTCCGAAGCAAACAAGCTCCATATGGTGGCAAAGGTCACGAACAGGCAACCAAGTACCAGGCCAAAATCCGCCAAGTTATAATGGCAGAGGAGAGACGACAGAAAATATGGGTAGAGTGATACAGTCTGTTTCAAGTTTATTCTGCCTTTATTCAGGCAATCATAATCCTTACTACCAGCTGGGACTGGAAACACAAAAAAGCGCTCGATTACGGCGCAGACAGTCCACACACTGGGTCCAGCAGATGGGTCATACGCACTTAATCGAACCGAAGTTCATCAGTGCCTCGCCACCTGTCACTCGCTGTCGTTGCAGATCGGGTATTTATTCAAACAGGAATAGGCACACACTGGTATATTGGCTTCCCGAAACAAATAAGCTCCGTATGGGTGGCAAAGATCACAAACAGAGCATACAACGCAGGTCTACTGCCACTAGGAACTAATTCCCACACGAGTTACTGTCCCTGCGTCCATCATGCTGTGGATGCACAGTGCAAGCCGTCGGTAAAGACGCTTTTAACTGTCATCAGGGCACAAAAACTGATAGGTGACATTCGGATTACCTTTGCGGGAAAGTTAGTCAAGCATTAATAACGAAGACAAGGGCAACCGAAAGAACCAATTCTAGCTTATTAGTCGTTATTAGCCGACCATACTCAATCCCCTCCACCGATCAAGATAAATCAGAAAACTAGACTTTTTAATGTCTTCTGGTTTATGTTTCACTGCCCCAAAAACATCACTCCCTCACACTCAAGTGAAGGACCATAACTGTTCACGGGAAAAATAATCATCTTCCTTTATCCTTTCCTCCTCCTCCTCCTCCTCCTCCTCCTCCTCCTCCTCCTCCTCCTCCTCCTCCTCCTCCTCCTCCTCCTCCTCCTCCTCCTCCTCCTCCTCCTCCTCCTCCTCCTCCTCTCCTCCTCCTCCTCCTCCTCCTCCTCCTCCTCCTCCTCCTCCTCCTCCTCCTCCTCCTCCTCCTCCTCCTCCTCCTCCTCCTCCTGCTCCTCCTCCTCCTCCTCCTCCTCCTCCTCCTCCTCCTCCTCCTCCTCCTCCTCCTCCTCCTCCTGCTCCTTCTGCTCCTCCTGCTCCTCCTCCTCCTCCTCCTCCTCCTCCTCCTCCTCCTCCTCCTCCTCCTCCTCCCTCCTCCTCCTCCTCCTCCTCCTCCCTCCTCCTCCTCCTCCTCCTGCTCCTCCTCCTCATCCTCCTGCTCCTCCTCCTCCTCCTCCTCCTCCTCCTCCTCCTCCTCCTCCTCCTCCTCCTCCTCCTCCTCCTCCCTCCTCCTCCTCGTTTTCCCCGACTTGTCTTTAATTCGCTCTACGAAATAAAAGAGGCTGATGCAGACTGCACGCATAAGCCAACTGTTTGCCAAACCGAGAAAGTAGTGTTTTATCTAGCCCGACTCTTTAATCTGGTCAGCGTTTCCATTCTTTCGTAGCCATAGCTTCACACATCAGAAGAGTGGACATTAAGAGAATGCCAAGGAACACTGTGCAGGGCTAGGACAGACTTCAGTACATGGAGAACGCTTGTGACATTTTGGGCGTACCCGCGAGCTGCGTGGCAGTGAAGCTAACTGATTGACTGCAAAGATAAACAACTGGGGCCCAAACTATCCGGCAGGAAATACTGCAAAACTGACTATGAATCTGTAGGAATAATGGGTATGCTTCTGCAAGACTACGAGGCTCTTCGTGTGTTCCTTAAATCCAAGAGCATAATCGCCTGCAAACAAGCAGAAACCCGGCAGACCACAGTAACAAAATCACCATGGAAACCATAGGCTAGTTAGGAACTAAAAGGACGGGAATGGCACAAATGATTAACTGAACATTTTTCCTGTGCGGTAATAAAAATTTTTCAAGTTAATAACACACATTCACAAGCTAAATAGAAGCGTACATAAAACAGACTACCTGAAATCACAAAAAATCAATCACTTATGTTACTGTAGTGAACGTCGTTTGCACCAAAAACTGCCATGCCGCTTCTATGTAAATTTATAGAGCAGTAGGTCAATGAGGAAAAGCAAACTTGAGGGGGGAAAAGAGGGAATAATGGAACAAAATAATCATAATAATTACCAAAATGAGTACTTTTTGACTGTCCATTCACATTTGAAATGGCATTAATTCTCTCAGACATGAAGCTAGCTAGGTTTTATACAGTGGTTTGTTGAAAGTGAGCATTATGTGCATAATTCAGCTTTTTTCGCATTGAAAGATTCTTCTTTGCATTGTGGCACTGGCTTTTAACAAGTGCACAAGACTCTCGAAATGAATAGGCTCCGGAATTTCGGCAGGAAAAAAATAGAGTGGAGACCACAGACTGAGAGGCTAGCTGCTGTCGAAAAAATTTGATCATAATTGCGCACATTATCAGATTCATACCACTTTAACGGGATAAACAGGAGCAGTGTCGTGCAAACTTAAGGTTTCGGGAAATGCGGAAAATATCATTCGAAAAAGCGATAAATACCTTGCTATTGGGGTCCACTGTCGACTGTTCAACTGGCCGCTCTCCGAATTTGATGGCCGTCTAAGACCTCAACCGTTGACATTTTTTAAAGTTACTGTTGAGATATATATATATATATCTGGCAGTTCGACCGTCGATTTCGACGAGGTCCACCGTATGCTCCACACCAGGTGGTGCAGGGACGGTGACTTGCGCGTGAATTAGTTTTAAGTGATAGTAGCCTTGCGCTGCAGCTACCGCACTCTCTCCTCCTCCCCCACCTGAGCCCGGTGTCAAGACAGAGTCAAGAAGACCGGAGATGGGAGAGGGCGCAGGTGGCTGGCGCGGCCGGAGCCGCCACTGGGCGTGCCCCCACACCTGGCTCGGATCCCACGGAGTGGGAGTGCCATAAATGACACATTAAGAAGGAGCCATTGCAACCTGACTCTCAGTCCGCCAGTTAGCCACTCCACACAAAACACACATTGGGCTGACCACGCGGTCCGAGTTATCCCGTCAGTTGGCAACCTTCCAAGCCACGGCTTTTAGCGCACCATGATAGTTTCAAGCGCGTCAGATTGTTTATAGTGAGGAAAATACGTTGAGCTGTCGACCTCACTCTCTCCCCAACCCCCACAATCAGACCACTGTCCGAGCCGGTCAGTTGTCTGATGCGGAAGCGGGCGCAGCTGCTGGTGACCTCGTCTACGTGTACTACGTACACGACCTGGCCCCCAAACACAAGCACCAGGATTTCACACAACAGGGGGTTGAACGGCTTACATCTCACATGTGTGAGATAGCCAGAGAGTCACGTTAAGAAGGAGCCATCGCAGCCTGACTCTCAGACCACCAGTCAGCCACTCCACACAACACACATTGGACTATCTGCGAGGTCTGAGGGTAATTGTCAGTTGGTAACCTTCCAACCACGGTGGTTAACGTTACCGCACACTCTTCTCCTCCCCCACCTGAGCCCGGTCTCACGACACAGGCAAGAAGACCGGAGATGAGAGAGGTCGCAGGTGGCTGGCGCGGCCGGAACCGCCCCTGGGCGTACCACCACACCTGGCTCGGATCCCACAGAGTGGGAGTGCCATAAATGCCACATTAAGAAGGAGCCATTGCAGCCTGACTCTCAGTCCGCCAGTCAGCCACTCCACACAAAACACACATTGGGCTGACCACGCGGTCCGAGTTATCCCGTCAGTTGGCAACCTTCCAAGCCACGGCTTTTAGCGCACCGTGATAGTTTTAAGCGCTTCAGATTGTTTATAGTGAGGAATATGCGCTGAGCTGTCGACCTCACTCTCTCCCCAACCCCCACAATCAGACACTGTCCGAGCCGGTCAGTTGCCTGATGTGGGAGTGGGCACATTGGCTGACGGATCGGCGTACCCGTCTTCGCGCGCCACAGCACGACCTGGCCCCCATAACGCACACACCAGGATTCACAAACTCAGGGGATATGGAGCAGCCATCTCCGTCCGACTCCCAGTCCACTGGTCAGCCACTCGACACACACAGCACATACACTGAGCCGACGGCGTGGTCTGGTGGAAGCGTCAGATTGGCAGACTTCCCAGCCACGGTTTCTAGGAAACCGTGATATACACTGGTAAATGGTGATTGTGAGGGTGTTGTCGATGTATTGGTGTAGGTAGTGTGCGCTGATGTAGCTTAGCCTCCGGTGGTTTACCGGAGGTTGTCGTGGAGGCGCATGTGTCCTAATAGGCCCATGCGGTGTGTAAATGTGCGGGAGCAGAGAGGGCAGTGAAGGCGGGCGCGTCGACTGTATGTCGGAGCCTCAGGCACTGGTTTACCAGCCTCCGTGCGATGGATTCGCGGGTGACCGACCAGGCCGATGCGTGAGTTGAAGTTGCGGGCGCAGTGTGGGCAGGAGAAATCGGTAGAGGCACAGGGGCTGTCATTCATGGTAGTGGGGGTGGCAGGGGCACTAAGAATGGCAGGAGCGGAGGGTGTGCATGGTGCATCGGTGTTGTCGGCATTGTGTTGAATTCCGCTGTCATGGATGCACATGTGACCAAATAGGCCCATGCGATGAGTGAATGCGCGAGGACAGTGAGGGCAGTGGAGGCGACGATCTCTGCTGTGTGAGAGTGCTCCAGACACTGGCTCACCGGTCTCTGTACGATGTATTCGGAAGGGACCGACCAGGCCGATGCGTGAGGTGAATGTGCGGTCGCATTGAGTACAGCTTAGGAGAGATTTCCCATCGCTGATGATGGTGGTGGTGGTAGTGAAGGCAAAGGCGGTGGTGGTTGCGGTGGTGGGGGTAGCAGGCGAGGAGTAGATGAATGTGGTCTCTATGATGGTGGGAGTAATGGAATTGATGCCAGGAGTGAGGGTGGGGGAGTCAGAAGGAGGGTTGGCAGAATTTGACGTTGAAATCGGAATTGTCGGATTGTTGGTGCATTGCGTCCGAAGATCTCCAACCAGGCCGATTCGCGCGCGGAAGATGCGTTGACAGCGCGGGCATGTTGGCAGGGCCTGGGCATTGGCGGTGTTGGTCCGGGGCGCTGGTGACTTTCGTGCCGCTCTTTTAGCCTTGGCGGTGGCGATCCAGTTGGCCTCATAGATTGCTGAACCAGTCTTCACTGATCTTCTCCATGCCGGTCTATCCTGGGCGAGGTCCTCCCAGGTCGCCGAGTCGATTTGCAGTTGCTTCAGCGATTTCTTCAAAGTGTCCTTGTAGCGTCGTTTTGACCTCCCCTGCCGTCGAGAACCCGTAGCGACATCTCCGTAGAAAAGTCGTTTGGGTAGTTGCTCGTCGTCCATTCTTACCAGGTGGCCGCTCCATCGCAGTTGCACTTGCCTCAGCATGGCATGGATGCTGAGGATTCCGGTCCGCTCCAGGACTTCCGTGTCCTGGATCCTGTCTTGCCATCTCAGCTTCAGTATTCTGCGGAGGCAGCTGAGATGAAAGTGATTCAGCTTCCTGGCTTGGTTCGAGTAGACGGTCCAGGCTTCCGCTCCGTAAAGGAGTGTCGACAAGACGACGGCCTTGTACATCTTCAGTTTGGTGTTCAGGTGAATACCGTGGCGATTCCACACGGAGGCCTGCAGCCGGCCGAAGGCCTGACTAGCTTTGGAGATCCGTTGGGCAACCTCGTCATCGATTCTCGTGTTGCGCGACATCGTTCTTTCTAGATAAGCGAAGGTTTCCACGTTTTTGAGTTGAGCACCGTTGACATTGATTCGAGGAGCATTGTATTCCGCGCTGGGTGGCGGCTGGTGCATGACAACCGTTTTGGCTGTACTGATTGTTAATCCACAATCGGCGCAGCCTTCGGCGAAGAGGTCCATGCTCCTTTGCATGTCCTCCTCCGTCACGGTGTTAAGGGCGCAGTCGTCCGCGAAGAGCAAGTCATGGACTGTAGTCGTAGACACGCGCGTTGGAGCCTGCATACGCCGACTGTTGAGAAGGTGCCCGTCAGTTCTGTAGGCGATGCGGATACCAGGCTGCTCATCACGGTAGGCGTCCATCAGCATAGCCAAGAACATGAGGCTGAACAGGGTGGGAGCTAATATGCAGCCCTGCTTCACTCCGTCGGTCACTGCGAATGCTTCGGATACCGTCCCGTTGTCAGTGACGCGCGCCGTCATCCCGTCATAAAGCTGACGCACCATGTGTGTGAACCGCTCAGGACAGCCAAATTTCTGCATGACTTTCCACAGTCCGTCACGATTCACCGTGTCAAAGGCTTTCGTCAGATCCACTAAGGTAGTGTATAGGTGAGTTCGCATCTCCTGACACTTCTCTTGTAGCTGGCGGGCGGCAAAGATCATATCGGTTGTTCCGCGGTGTCGGCGGAAGCCCCATTGGCTTTCCGGGAGCAGGCCCTGCTCTAGGTTACCGTTCAGACGACTGAGAAGGATACGGGCGAAAATCTTCCCGGCGATGTTAAGCAACGAGATGCCTCTCTGATTATCACAGAGTTGCCGGTTCCCCTTCCGTTTGTGGAGATGGACGATGGTCGCGTCTTTGAAATCCTGAGGAACTTGTCCTTGGCGCCACATCTCCTGGAAGAGTGTTGTGAGTTCTGCCATCAGCCGGGGCCCACCGTGCTTGTAGACTTCCGGTGGGATTGCGTCAGATCCCGGTGCTTTACCGCTGGAAATCTGCTGCACGGCCCGGATGGTTTCTGGTAGGGAAGGCGGCAGATCCAGGTCATTGTTCGTGTCCACTTGAGGGAGCCGGTCAATGGCAGCATCGGAGATGGCTGATGAGCAATTAAGGACACTTCTGAAGTGCTCGGCCCAACGCTTCAGAATTTGCGATTTCTCTGTCAGCAGTGTTGTGCCGTCAGAGCTGAGCAGCTGTGCGGTCCCCTTGATACACGGGCCGTAGATGGCCTTGATGGCTTTGAAAAAGTTTTTCATTTCATTGCGGTCCGCATACCCTGGATTTCCTCAGCCTTTCGGATCATCCAGGCATCCTGCATCTCCCGCAGCCGTTGTTGTACAAGGCGCCGGCATCTGAAAAAGGCTGCTTTGGTGGCGTCAGTCCGAAGGTCCATGTAGGCTTTGTGTAGTCCATTCTTCTCCGCGAGTAAGTTGCTGATGTCGGCGTCATTGTCGTCAAACCAGTCCTGGTGTCGACGGCGTGCGCGTCCGAGGATATCGAGGGCGGTGGACTGGATGATATTTTGCAGTTGAGACCATCGTGTCTCCACGGTAGCGTTATCATCTGAAGCATGAAGGTCCTCCAGGCCCCCCTCAACGAGAGACATGTCAACTGACAGCAATTTCCTCCTCCCCCCATTCTTCACCCCACTCCCTGTGTATTTGCCGGCGAAGAACGCCAAAGCCAATTAAGGACTCCCCCACCCTGTCCTTCAATAGTGTACACTGTTAAGGTAAACCCGTACAATCAACCCTGTGCTACTAAATGGCCATCTCCCCCTATAAATACTGTGAGACGCGGTACGATACTCACCTCCGACGATGGAAGCTTGTATGCTTTTGAAACGTCAGGAAAATACACCTATAGGCCCTAAGATCGCCTTTTCTTCTCATATATATGCATATATATTTGCGCCTTCTACTTTTCGGTGGGGTAAACAAACGACTGTTGTGCAAGTTTATTACTGAGACAAAAGGCCAAAAATTAGTAAAACGGAATTCTAAAAGTTGCATCCGCTCATTGTTTCATGTAAACAATGTGATTTTGAATACTTGACTAAATCTGATTTTCGTGAACGCAGAATCTACCTTTCCGGTTCCAAAAGAAAATTATTTTAAAATTTTCTTGCTTTTCTTTGTGGCATTTTATAGCACAACGTATATCAACAAGAGGTTTTGATTCGTGAAATCTTATAGTTTGGAGAATTAAGTGAATATAATGAAAAGGCAGGTTTTACCTAAGGCTGTCCTGTTTTTCTATTTCATAAAAACTTGTTTGAACTGAATGCTGCCTTAGTAAACGGCTCTCCACCCCTCAAAATAATATAAAAAACATAAAAAACTTTACTTCGCCGTACTGCTCACTCCAATTTCGATCAATACATCTCCCTGTGTTAGGCTTTCTACTGCGCATACACCTAAACTTCGAATTTTCACCTCTATGCTGGTGTGTTTATTATTTTTTTAAAAAAGAAAGCCCTTTTCGAAAAGAAGAAATGTTCAGTAATGTGAAAAAAATAACTTCAGAGAGGAATGCTAAGGAAGCGCATACTCTGGGATGAAAACCTGTTACAAATTCCAGCATTTTGAGTGTGAGAGGATTAGGACAGTGACGTGCCTGTAAACCCGAAACAGGATCAACAGAAGACTCCAGATATGGATAAAAACTCGAACAACGTCGAGCAGAAAAATAATTTGTGTCAGCAGCGATTTCCTCCCAGTGAACCTAGCTTGCAAAATGATATTTTTTTCCCGTTGAACACAAATCAGCTCTCCTGGGGACACGAAACTCCAGTCCCAAGCACGAAATTTCCTTAAGACAGCTTTAAGTAAACTGATTACGCAGGCTGTCAAGCATGCTTTCGCGTCTACAAACACACAGCGTTTTTTTCACAGGTCTACTGTTCAGAGAAAAAATATTCGGCTCGGCCAATCTTGACTGCGGCCGGTTTGTATCCCATTTCCTCAAAAGGCTTGTTTAGCCGAGTAAAAATGCAGGAAGTAAGTTTTTTTCTTTCTAAAACCAGGAAATTCCTGGAGCTCCAATGATTTCCGTCACCACTAAATTTTGAACTAAAGGTCTTAAATATTACATTCAAATGAGGTTCCACAAGGGTGTGCGAGAAAGGAGAATAATTAAAACACAAGCAGGCCATGTTTCCACGGCTTTCTGAAATTAAGTTCAGGATGCTTTTCACAGCCTCATTTGGGAACAATACCAATTTGTTTGAGGATGGACGCTTCATCGATCGGCTACGGGACTAACTCACCTCGTTCCGCCTTGGGCATCAATCTCAAGCCCGCTGGCTGGCTGATGACGGCTATTAGGCCAGAAATGAACATTTTAGTCTCCCTTGCCTTTATCGGAAACTTTCATCTGCCAAAAGTATCGTTTCATCGATTTATAAAAGGAAAATAATGTCCTGGGTAGTTAAGCAAACTTAGCTCTATGATATCCCCCTTTAGAAATTGACGACCTGTACATCATTCGGGGTGTAATTCAAACATTTATTCAGGAATACGTCGTTTAGCTACATCAGCATGCCCGAAGTTTTAAAAATATGGTTAATCTCTTAATTTTCTCATGTATTCACTTGCTCTACTTAGCCTATGGGGGTCACTGTTCGGATTGTTTGCGTCTGTGTTTAGTATGGATCGGTTTAATGCTACATGTTACAGCGTGTTTCAAATATTATTTGTAGGTAATACACAATTTGAGCTTCTGTTGCTAGGTTCGTGATTTCCAGCTAATATTTGATCCGCTTGGACTATTGATAAAAATAAAACGTACTTCGAAAGACTATAACTCTTGCATAACTGTAATTTCAAACTGCTTTAACTACCTTTGGTCTGATTCAAACAAAAACTTATTTCTGCCTTAATGAAGACTGCCAAAATAAGTACTCATACGGGAGGCATGACAAGTCGGGAGTTGATTAAAGCCTGTGCCTAGGACTCAAACGCAGTCAGTTGATGTATTTACCTGGCACACAAACACACACACAGATTTCTGTACAATCAACTGCAGGCCTGCGGCAGTGGTCGTTGATTGGCTGATTACGACTCTACTTGCCGCGGTTCCTATTGCTCCTCTTTAATCTGACGATGGACTCTCGAAGGAGTTTGAAAGCTCAGAAAAATAAACGAAGGGTTCCGCTGCTCCATCACCCTCCTTCCTTACTCAAACAGTAGCCTCCATCAGAGAAGACCAGACGTAGAACTACAGCGGCATAATTTTCTAAAGAGTGTTTACAACACCACTGGAAACGGCTTCAATAGTGCATATTCCACCCTCAGAGTCTAGCCTTATCAGAATAATAGCAGAATTTCACGAGTATTTTGTTAAAATTTCAATAAATTGTAAGGTTTTCCTTAATTTTACCGCTTGCTGTGAGGAGGTCTACGAAATTTACTTCCGCGGTTTGGCTGATATTTCCATAGACGGCTCACCGTGGACGTCAAAAGCTCGCGGGATCTTATAGACGATTCGAAGCAGATTTTGAATGTGTGGAGCTTGAAACATGGTTTCCTTGTTTTGCTTTGTTGTTGCTGTTTTGTTGTTCTGACTCTGTCTTGAAACCCGACCCTGATGGGGTAGTGGAACAGAGAGTGAGGTAGATGAAGTGCAAGTCTAATCTCACTAAATCCAGCGCAATTCACTGTCCCTGCACCACCCTGCTGTGGTGCATACGATGGACATAGTCGAAAATGGTGGTCAAACTCTCATAAAAATAATTTACACTTGCTAGATGCTTTACTATACTAAACGCCCAGATACGCTTGTTTCACGGATCTGGTGCCGTTGCATGACACAGCTTCCAAGGTTCCCCCAGCGTTCTCTGTGTACTTTTGTCACATGAACTCCAGTAACCAGTAAATATCCTCGAACATTACTTTGGAGCACTACCTTCGAACAAAGCTTTTCAGGCACGCTCCAAAAGTTCCTACGATTATTTGAGCTGAAATCCATCAGCTATTGCGCACTAACCGGATAATATTCACAATTTGCCAGCGAATACAAGGAAATTAAAAAGGGCAACATGGAAACTGGAGTTCATATAGCAGAAAGCACAGAGGGAACGATGCGGAACGGACTGATGAGCCAAACACCTCTGTGCTGCGCAATGCAGCGGGAAAAAAAACAGCGAAACACGTAAATCTTGGATTTTTCTCAGTATTTGTGATGTCAGTATAAAACATCAATACGCAAATATATTTGTAGGAGCTGCTTTTTTGTCTACAACACAAGCCGCTTTACGGCTGCTGACACGGCTCGATAGTGAGCCCCAAGGCACAAGGGATGAGGGAGTCCCGTAGCCGATCGGCGTTTTCCCTCCACCATATATATATGAGAATAAAAGGTGATCTCGGGAACCATAATTGAACTGTCCTGACGTTTTTAAAGCAGACAAGCTTCCATCGCCAGAGGTGAGTGTCGTACCGCGCCTCACAGCAATTATAGGTGGTGACATTCATGTTGATACGGGTTTACTTAGGCACTTGGATTGGCATGGAGGATGGGCGGGGTTGGTTGTTGAGAGCCTCAGTAATTATGCTGCTTGATGAGGAGGGCGGTGCTGTAACTTTGTCGCTCATCCTTTGCCTACGCCCAGGGGCCTGGGTGACCGGGGTGGGGAGGGTGACGGATTGGTCTCAGTCTCCTCGGGGCACCGGTGTTCGCACGCTGGCAGCTGGCGTCAGTACCCCCCTCAATCGTAGCTGTTGTCCCAGACGGGTAATCTTGTTTGCGATCACAGGACTCTCTCTATTTTCTCACGTACCAGATAAGAGGATGAGGTGATAACCGCTCCTTCTTCGGGTCGGGGTTGTGTTGCGACCACGTCGCCATGGCCTCACCGAGGGTCGGATGCAGGTTCGGCCTATGGTCGAGTATGCTCTTTTTTCATTTGTTCACGGTCCGATTTATCGCTGTGGTATACCAAACTACGGTCACAAAAGTTAAGTACCGAGATTTGTGGCACAAAACGTCACAAATTTGTAAATCAGAATTGCTAAAACTGAATCCCGCCTTGTTTTCTGGAAAACAATGCAATTTCTCATATCGGTATTTAACTGATTTTCATGAACGCAAAACCACTTTTTCCGTTCTCCGAAGGGATTTTTTTTAACATTTTCGCTGCTTAGAATAATCCTCGTTTATAATACAAACAAGAGTT
Organism: Schistocephalus solidus; assembly: GCA_017591395.1. Taxonomy (NCBI): domain Eukaryota; kingdom Metazoa; phylum Platyhelminthes; class Cestoda; order Diphyllobothriidea; family Diphyllobothriidae; genus Schistocephalus; species Schistocephalus solidus. Next base: position 31,580 of record WEDG01007469.1, on the reverse strand, counting down.
TTTGATTCTTAGGTTTAAATGGCGTAGAAAATTACTTGGATATCAAGAAATCTTGATTTTTGTCCAGTTGTGGCCTATTTTTCATTCAGTATAAAGATCTAAAGTGAACGCTTCTTTAGTAAATAGCTAACTGCGCCTCAAGTCAATTAAACAAGAAAAATTATCAATCTGATATTCGACAGTTCGACCGTCATAGTCCGACGATGTCCACCGTATGCTCCATGGGAGAGTGGAGCAGGAACGGTGACTTGCGCGTGATTTAGTTTAAAATGATAGTAGACTTGCGCTGCATCTACCGCACTCTCTCCTCCTCCACCACCTGAGCCCGGTGTCAAGACAGAGTCAAGAAGACCGGAGGCGGGAGAGGACGCAGGTGGCTGGCGCGGCTAGGTCCCCTAAGTTCTAGCCACCCCTAGGTGGGCCACCACACCTCCATGTTCGGCATTTGTTATGGGAGCGCAACCCGAATAACGCCTGCCGTGCCCTAATGTGGCCCCTGTGTTGGTCCAACGCATCTACCACGTGGCCCGTTTAGGGGGCACACACACACGATAGTTCGACCGTCGTAGTCCGACGATGTCCACCGTATGCTCCATGGAAGGGTGGAGCAGGAACGGTGACTTGCGCATGATTTAGTTTAAAATGATAGTAGACTTGCGCTGCATCTACCGCACTCTCTCCTCCTCCCCCACTTGAGCCCAGTGTCAAGACAGAGTCAAGAAGACCGGAGGCGGGAGAGGACGCAGGTGGCCGGCGCGATCGGGTCCCCTAAGTCCTAGCCGCCCCTTGGTGTGCCACCACACCTCCATGTTAGGCATTCGTTATGGGAGCGCAACCCGAATAACGCCTGCCATGCCCTAAGGTGGCCCCCGTGTTGGTCCAACGCATCTACCACGTGGCCCGTTTATGGGGCACAATCAATCTGATATATGTGCCATATGAATACCTCAAATTTCAATCTCGACATTGCATCAGTTAGACAAGCTACTGTTATTATTAATACTTAGAACCTAGCCACATGCTAGTGGGGCCCACCAACTGATTCTGCCCAGTTGAAGAAATACGCGGTAAAATCCCCGTTCACCTTAAACGAAGATGGCAAATGGCCAGAACTGACAGTTCAAATCCATTATTTTAATCTTGACAATAATGCCTCATGATGTACAGCAGATGTTCTCTAGCTATTCCCCTCTGACACATTGGCTATCCTGCAGCGATGATTTTATTACAGTTGTTTTTGATAATTATGAAAATAACTACCGCAATTCGCTATGGTTCGCAAAGTTACCTTCAGATAGAAAATAGCCTTCAGTACGTCTGCAATGCTGTGAAAATTCGAAGACAACTTCGTTCCACCTACAGAGCGTACTATGCTGGTTTTCCTTGAACACTTCAGAACACGTAAGATGAACTTATTAGGAATCAAATCACTACTTATACAGTATGTACTAGCAAGTTTCGTGGGTAGTTTATAACGTTATACAGGGTAAGTATTGTAGTCTGAGAATACTAATTCATAACAGTTGGTTTAACTTTGGCCTCCTCGGAATTAAATTTTTAAGCTCGAATAATAGGATTTAAACAACCTTGCGACTGACGTACGTTTTAACCGAAATTGCGATCCTACGGCTTACTAGACGGCAACATTCGTCTGTGCATCTGTGGATCAATGTTTTAGAGCATCAAAATTAATGCATTAAATTAGATGTAATCCGATTGAACCTATTCAGGCATATTAATGTCTTCGCACATGTAACCGTTTATAATTAAATAGATTTTTTACTATTTTAGTGCTTGGATGTGAAACTGCGCCAGTTCCTTAAAAGCAAGAAAAACTTTTTATTACGCAAAAATCGTTTATATCATAAAAGCGACCAATGCAGTGAAACATATTTTACCCTTTAATAATCCATTTTGGTTTATTCATCCTACTGTGGCCGAAGTTATCCGAGGTTGTTGTCTATCAGTCGCGGAATTTCAGCCTCGCTTTAGCCTTCTTCTGAGTTCAGAGCACATACAAGGATTTCAGTTCATGCTTTTCGAGCCTGGCAACTACAACGAAAAGGCGTACCTCGACAAAATTCGCCACTCAAACTCGATGCCATGTCATCGTGGTTGCCAAATTGTTTTTTTCCTGGACCACACTTTCCATATGTAAATTAACTCGCGCCACACTGCTTTTTCTACGGAAAGAGATTCTTTCAAAACCAAAAAGTATTTTCAAATGGATTTCTAGACCAGCCGGATGTTTGTGTCCACTAGGGTGGAGTGGCTGATAACATTTTTCTGCCAGTGTTGCAAGCTCTTTCTGCGCGCTTAACTCGTGTGTGTTAGTGAGGATAGCTTTGTACCCTGGCCTATAGAACATTGAACTGACAAAAGATATTAACCAGGCACGCTGGCTTTGAACATCCCTTACAACTGGGGAATACAATAGCTTCACCTCCGAGTATGTTTTTAAAGCGTTCTGCAACTGTTAAAAACAAGGTTAACATCTTGTTGCCAGAAATAACTCCGTAGACCTGAGGGGTTGGATTTTCTGTCCATACGAAGTTGAGAAAATAATCGCATCACTATTGGTTGGGCTTATCTGTGGGTCAAAACGCGCTCAGGCTGAACCATTCGTCACAAAACATGCTTAACTCACAAGTGGCTATCACTCTTCTGATATAGCAACGGTCATCAGCATATTCAACGAACACTATTCGTTTGATCTTACATACTTTCAGGTACGTCTCTATAAATCAACTTGAATTTATTTAAACACATACCAGAGAGATGGCGGTAGTATACATCTCGGCTGTTTATCAATTGTGACAAGTCTGCACGCACTTCCCAGTGAGTGTACGTAGCGGAGGGGGTTAAATCTTACTTGGGGCTGGCTATGGCTAGACCTGTTTCTGCGTCTGCTAGTCCTGTCCGGTCTGTTACGCACAGTCGCCACTTTCGTACTTGAGTGTTTTCAGCCAATAAAGTGGGACAGTGGGTTTGGCAATGACATTACAGGTTCCAGTACATGCTCACTGTAAACTGAGTATCCTTTGAGCCATGTTTGTTAGTCAGAGCCGAAAAATGCTAGTAAAGCGGAAAGTTTTTTACTGGATTAAAACCGCTCCTCACTAGAATAAGTCTTATGCGTTACCTGGAAAGTTGCCATCTGACGATCTAAGTGAGTCCTAATTCGGAACGATGGCCGGACGACAGTTTCTCCTTCGCAAAGTAACCGCCTCTTGTTAAACTTATACCAGCAAAGATTCCTGTTTGGCCACCTAAGCAGGACACGGGTATAGGAACCACCCACAATAAACGTAGCTTTGCGCCAAATTCCGAGGAAATCAGGTCTAGGATTATGATGAGGGTTAGGTTTAAGTAAAGGGTTAACTTTACGTTTGAGGCTGAGGGCAGCGTTGGGGTTAGAGTCATGATTAGGCTATGGGGTTGGCTTTAGGATAGGACCAGGGTTAGGATTAAGGTGTCAGTTTAGTTTTATGTTAGGGTTAGTGTAAGCGTTAAGACCGGTATATTTACCTTTCCCGCAAGTTACTGTAAGTCCATATATTTTAAGTGGATGCATAGTCCGTGTCTTTTTAGGCGACCATACAAGGAATCCCTGCCCTTCTTACTTCTGTGATATTCGAGCCCATTTTTTGTAAACGTTTAAAATAGACCTCACGTCACGTCAACTATTTCACTCTATGGCAGTTCCAGTCGGCTTGACTCGGACAGCCTACTGTATCGGTGGGATAAAAAAGAGAGTGTGATTGATCCAGGACTTGCACCCTTACTATGAACAACCAATCACACTTTAAGCCAATCAGGTCACGCTATCAGTTGGGGTTCCCTGGCATCTGGCATCTCACGTCTGCCACGCGTCCATACCCACTCCTGTTCTCCGGGCCTTGTCTCGACATTGGAGTCTGGTGGGTTTAGGGAAAAGAGTGTGGTTAAGGCAGCCAGCGTCCTTCTCACTATAAAGTGCCCTGGCAAGTCAAGATACATTTCATCACTTGCAACGGTCGAGCAGATAAATTATGTTTCTTAGAGGGGAATGGTTCACATAAATGTTATGCGTGCAAGGAATTACGTCTTCTTGGAACGCGGTACTGGAACCTGCTGCAAACTATGGATTTGGAAAAAAAGGTTGTACACTGGAAAAGGCACTCTCCTTTATTATAGGGGACCTTGTTTCCTGCCTGGAATTTAATCCAAGCTCATCTGTCATACGAGAGGGGTCTACATATTTCCTTGAATTGGAACGCTCGCTTGTAGACTGTCTTTATTAGCCCTCCTGCTGATAAAAAGGCTGCTAGTTAAGGACCTTTTTTGAGAACATGTGCTATTTTTCCTAACTTTCATTCAACCGAATCATTTCATTCTTCTATTAACTTGAAAATGGTTGATCTCGTCTCTAGCGACTGTGGAACTGTCACAAAAAGGATTAAACCGAAATGTCAATATGTAAAAGACTAGCTCTTCTTGTCTTTACCTCTCCTTGTTCTATCCTCTTTTTTTCAACTCCTACGCCACATCTTATGCTGCGCCTTCTGATAGCAAGCTTTCTATTAGTGACCAATTACAGCTAGAACCAAGGCGAGGACCAGAATCAAGCCATATTGACGTACCCTTCAAGTAGTTGATTTGTTAACAGTTTTATGCCGAATCCGTTTTGAACAGCAAACTACTTCCCCACCTCCATCGCTACCAACGCCTCAGCCACACCAGCGTTGACACCACTAGCAGCATCACCATCGCAACCAAACAAGCAACTCCCAAACTATTCTGTCCATGTTTCCACCACACAGGCACATCACACATCGGTTTGGTATGTCATTGGCGAATTTATTACACTGAAATGAGCAAACAAGTGCCAGGAGCACCAACATATACGTGATCTGCCACCTTAGCTGCCGGTTGCGTCTCAACGAAACTCTGCGGCTAAACACCGCATGCAAAAACCTGATCATCGCACATCTTCTCACCAGCCCATTCACCACACACCAATGCGTCCCACATCATTAGCCACAGACACGGAATAGGCACCGCTCACGTAAGTGGGAAGCGTGTTTTTTTCGGCTTCTTCTCCAAATGACCTGAGTGGTAATCTAATAGACGTGAGATTCGGACAGCCCACCCTATTTGTGGGAAAAGGTGGTGTGCTGTACGGAGAGCAGATCGCGTATGGAATACAGAGACGGAATGGCTAGCTCTGTTAGCCCCTTTGCACCCATTTGAGCATCGGTTGGTCACTCGGTTCGGACAATCGACTGGTGCCTGTGTGAGCTCGGTTCTATGGACGCTTTCTCCATAACACTTCAGCACACTCTCAGCTGAATAACTCTACCGTTTGGTAATCTACCAAAAATTTACTAAACGTCATGGCTTGGAAGGTTGCAAACTGACTACAACTCCGAGTTCACAGTTATCCTAGTGTGGATATGTGGAGTTACTGGCTAATGAATGGCTGGGAGTTAGACTCAATGACTCCTTCTCTGGCTCTAAAGCACTTGAGATCCGAGTAGGTCACCAGTTTGTATGAAAAGCTGATGTGTTGTACGGGATCAGGTTGGAGGGATGCCACTAACTTGATTCTTCTCTCAGAACAGAGTCAGGCTGTAACGACTCCTTCTTAATATGACCATTATAGCACTCCCACCATTTGAAAACGGTGCCGCCTCTGTATTGTTCCTGTTTATTGCGTGCAGACTGGGCGTGTATTCCGGCTGTTTAGCTTTATCAGCCAGTGGGCTCTATCCCACCTGCAGACTTCTGGCTCTGTCATGACAACGACCTAGGGTGGATGAGGGAGAAGAGAGTGCGGTAGATGCAGTTCAAGTCTACGCACAAGTCATCGTCCGTGCGCCTGTCTCGCTGTGGGTACACGACAGATATGCACGGTAGGTGAACTCGCAGAACAGAATCATTTTTCTGTTATTTATTAAGTGCAGACTGGCAAGTTTAAATGCGTTATCATTATGTAGATGGAGACAGTAGCCCTCCACCTGTAAAAAATACCTGTTTTTAATTTCTAGTCAAATATTTCGGGAGAGCTGAGCTGGCCAAAGTCCCACGAAAAATACGGGCGAGAAGTAGAATAGCGCTTTGACTAGTTTTATCTAGCCTATTATGTAGCTGCAAGGAGCCAATTCATAAATTATAATTAAGTGCTTCCTTCCCGATCAGACTGGTTGAGCTGTCAACTGCGAGGGCTATGTTTGATTAGATCCCAAGAGCAGTGCATCTTTAACTACTAGAAGTAAAATGCAGTTTTTAAAAAGTCAGACTTCAGCCGCAAACAGGAGTAAGTCAATTTCACGTCCGCTGAGCCACCTGTTGTCCCATCACGTCCAGTTTTCCCTGGCTAATTTGGAGGCATAAGAAGCCTACGGGAAAGGCAAAAGAACCCCCAATGTTTAAACTTGGACACGGTTGGTTATGGCTGGATTGCGAACAGATTTTCTCATGATTATGTAGCGTGTAGAATAAAATGAGGTTTACATTCATCCAGCCCTCCAGGTTTTTAAAACAAATGGATAAACAGCCCACTGAATGACCTGTCTAGCCCTTCTGCTATAAAGCAAGCATTCTATGAATAAAATCACCTTTCCTGAAAGTCTTCTATCTGCTCAATGGCAGCCCAATCAAATAGATATTTAGCGAACTCTTACTATCTGTACGTAGCGCATAGAATTGCTATCTCACTGGCGAGCCTACATGTTTGGACCAGAGTCCTGAGGCTGCCCACTTCAGCGTTCCTCAGAATCTCACCTTTTCCTCCATTTTAGGCTTTTTCCTTGCACAAAATATCCTAAACTGCTCATTGGCTGTTTACTTATGGGGCGACACTACCGTTGAACCGATTTCACTGCCCAAAAAGTTTACAGGAATGGCCTATTTTTGAATGCAACCGTCTTAACTGCGCATTTTTTATATTCATGCTACTTGATCGGATCTTTTTTTCAAGTACAATTTGCTCCTTTCTTATTTCATCACCCTAATGTGCGCTTTTATTCCGGTTCCTTTAAAGTGAAGGTCTCAGTGTGAAGAGACAGTAATTTTTTTGCACTCAAAGTTTGCCCAGTTTATGCATACTTACATTTTTTACATAATTGCCTTCCGCTTGCACCCCCCTAACTCCCTTCTTTATGTTTTGTCGGTCGAAGAGTGCACCCTCAAGACGGCACTCTCATATGGCCTATTTGATTTATGGCAACTTTTATTGGTGGGCAATGTTCTGCCGAATTGTCCTCGTGCCTCGTAAATAAAAATAAATATCACCTCTGCCATTGTCCACAATGAAAACAAAGTGCTTTCTTCCAGTCCTGGTGGGGTACCAAGGACCTTTTGTCTGCCTCATTTACCTTCCAGTAAGCACCTGCCTAATTAACCCTTTTGTGCCTTCGTTTGCTCTTTGCGAGTCAAGCTGCAGCTGCCTGGCTGAATAGCCATTTACACACCCAACTGAAAACCTGTCTCTAACACCCTTCATTTTTAGTCCTAAGAAGATGCTAGCTGGATTTCACTCATCACCATTCTATGCAACAGGTCAGTCGGGAGTCAATACAATTTTTCCGAAAAAAGCGTGCCAGCGATGAGGTACACCGAAAAGTCGACTTCATTTTATTTCCTGTCGGTAGCAACCCCACCCCTCAACTACCTCTTCCAATTCACTTATTAATCACGAAATTATATATACGTTCCGAATAGACCAACGTTTCGCTTTTTATCTACCGACCTAGGCCAAAATACCTCATGAAAATAGGAGAAAGAGGTGACTAGGGGATCATTTTTCCCCTAGACAGCGAAAAGAAGAGTTAAAACTGTCAAAATTCTGACCTACAACAAGTGTTTGTCATGGGACCCAATTTAAAATTCAGCCCCAGGGCACCGAGATTAGGTTATAGCTCATAACAGTGATAAAACTAGAAGATAATTTTCCCAACGGGTACTAGCTAAAAGTCCATAATGATTTTTTCACAGAGTTCTGCTGCTGCAAATGGAAGGGATTCAGCTCCTAAGCGGGTCTCTAGCCTTTCAAATTTACCAACTGCTCCAACTGTCCTCGTAACTACATGGGACAAACTGGACGCATACATGAGCATAACCTGGCATTAAGACGGGCGACGAATGGTCAAGAGTAGCTGCCAGCATCAACGAAAGGGGTCAAGAGTTTAACTTCGCAGCCACAAAGGTAATTGCCCACGCCGGAAGCTGGACGAGCCGGGAATTGCTTGATACCTGGGCCTCCGATGAGAACTCATTCAATCGATTTATCGATCTGGCACCGGCATACCCTGTGCAGTCACCTCCGGACTGGCGTCGTTGGTGTTTGATTGGCCTCTGTCCCCTATAACTGGTGCTTGTTTTGTTACCACTTATCCTCTGAGAATGGACTCCTGTAAGAGTCCGAAAGCTCAGATAATGAAGGCTACGCTGGAATAGGAACAGTCACCTCAATTCGTGAAAAGCAGCCCTTTTTGTCGTTACAACTGTAAGACACGGGGAGCAGGAACAACCTCCTAATGCAGGTACCGTGCCATTCTCACTCTAATCTTTAGGCATAACCTTAACCAAACCTGCCTATATCATGGAGGAGTCCTATTCCAGTGTGTTAATATTAATATAGATTTTATAGATTTTGCCTCAATGGGAGCCCCTAGAGAGGTTTTTCATGGGGAGGGGGGATACAGAACATACCAAATCTAAAGGTCGAAATAGGTGGCACATGCGCTAATAATGCAGGCTCCAGTCTCCTTTGTCTTTGTCGGCATTGTTAATAAGTCTTCCCTCTTTCAGTCACGACTGTTGTCCTCAAAAGGCTCTGCCACCTGTCAGTGAGTTGAGAATTCATTTCCGGTGTGACTGCTATTTGGGTCAGTTGAAGTGATTGGCTTATGCGGTATGGGTTTAGGGACAGAAATTCGCATTGAAGTTAATTCGCGACTGCCAATCCGATTGCTAGAGGTCTCGAAAACGTTGAAACCAGCAAGTAGTGGTTAAAGAGACTGAATTTCAAGTGCCAAGAAGGTCTAACAAAAAGCAAATATTATGCCATGTCAACGTTCGGAGCCAGTCTAAAAAGCTTCGTTCAAAAGCACTTATTTCAAATTCACACATTAAGCTCCGAGGAAATTAGAAAAGGGTTGCGTGAAAAGTGGAGTTCACGTACTAGAAAACACATGGGAACTCTCGGGGACCCACTGAGGAACCGATGCCCACACCGCTGGGTCAGGTAGCACCCCAAGATGTGCAAACCCACTTGTCTGGGTTATTAGCTAGTGTGCTGTCATTATGGTTATTAATTATGTAGTTGCATACTTTGGACTGCCCGTTTGCAGGTTAAGAATATTATGCGGTTATACCACAGTAGCTAATGGACTTCAGCTCAAATATTCATTTAAACTTTCAGAATCTTTGTTACGAGGGCTTTACTCAGAATTTGCGCATTTACATCCGAAGTGTGATTAAACTCACAGTTTCCGGTTGGGATCTCGTAACTCAGTTGGCCAGAGCGTTGGCTGTACTAAAACCTTCCCCTTACTGGCATCGGTTCAAATCCCACCGAGGCCACCGAGTTTTTCACAAGTGGGTTAAAGGAATATGCGAAGAAATTAAAAGAGGTCAAAAAACTCCTTGTGGAATTTTCGAGGCCATCTCAAAAAAATACGAAAGCCCCTTGTAATGCCTCAACACAGGTACTAGGCAAAAGCCTATTTATTCATTTGCTGATACCCTGCTGCTGCTGCATCATAATTTAACTGAGGGTCTTCATCTCACCACTCTATACTCCAATATTTTCCCAGCAGGTGCGTTATGCAGCAGATGCAGAATCCGGCGAATCTCGTGTCTGAACTTTTGATTGGCTCGTGTGTTCGGAGCATTCGACGCATCTGCTCTTCTGAATTACAGAACAGCAAGACACGGTCAGAGGAAGCCCCACTTTCACGGGCCTTGCGTGAAGTTCTAGGGAGATTAGAATTAAATTTCATGCTATTTTCCATCTAAAAAGTTTGGAGATTCTCCATGCCTATCTTCTGTGAACTTCTATCTGACCTACGTGCATGTTTTCTCTTATCCGCCTGAACTTGATTTCTTTGTTTGGTCAATTCTTTACTTTTAAACTTTGAAACTGAGGTCATTGCTTTTGTGCCATACGGTTAAGGTTTGTACGTCTTTTATTCTTGATTATTTGTGAATATTAACGTAGAAAACCCAGTTGTGGTTTTCATTTTGAGCCCGTGACTCAATGGCTACGGTGGTGGACTTCTAATAAACACGTCGTGGGTTCGTGCCTCAGCTGCTGCACAACCTGGGGTTGGGTACGGCTGGCTGATGACGGCTAATGAGCCAGAAATGGCCATTTCCATCTCTTTTGTCTTTGTCGGTTATGTTTATCTGGGTAACTTATTTTAAGTTGCACCTAAGTTTGGGGGTAGAATTATTGTTAATGTTACTGTTAAGGCTAGATTAAGCTTAAGTTTTGAGTCAAAATGAAGTTTTTGGGTTAGGATTATTTAGGGTTATGCTTCAAGAACATTGCCCCTTGCACCTATGTTACGTTTGCGTGGCTTTTACATTCCTGTGCCATACGCACAGAACAGTACTGGCGTGCGTTACCTCAAGGACTTTAATCCGAGTTCAAACACTACTTGCCAGTCAAAGAATTAACTCGGATTAAGTTTTTGGGTTTCTGGAAAACCTGGACGGGCTCAAAATATCGAGCACTAGTTCCCTAAAACGTCGTCTAAAACATAAAAAATATGGGTTACTGACGGCCAGACTGGGTTCACACAGGGAGTTCCACCCATCACCAACGCATTTCCTCCTTCTGAAAACCTACACACTAAGCCCAATACAAACCTCCAATTCGCCTTCGGCACATTTCTTTGTTTCGTGTAACATTTTAAAATCCGAGTTCCTTTGCCGTCGTTGAGTATTTAGGAAACCGGATAAGATTAAAAGGCTCCGAATTTTGGTCTCTATCATGATAGCTTGTGCCTTCAAAACCTGACCTGCGACCTGCACGATTATTCAGCCAGCTACCAAGCTACCATTACTCCCAGCAACCACCTGATCACCTTCAAGGAAGGTTCTAGATACAAATTTGGCCTTACGTGGAAAATGTCACGGATATCGATGTTCATTGTAAACAGGCTATTGGAATTAACCATACGTGTCTTGCTTCTCGACCTTGAGAAGCCTTATTCAGTAGTGCGGGGCAACTCTAGTTTTTTTTCGGGTAAGTAAGCCTGAGCGCGTGTCTAGTTTAATGTGATAACATTTTTTTAAGAAGTCCACATGAACTTCCGACCTTTGCAAGCGCTACTCAGGGCCTTATTCTGTTGTTTTTGAAATGGTTTCCGCATTAGTGAGATAACGAATGAAGACTTCTTGACAAATTGACTCGCATCCAATTATGTTGGCAGATTTTCTTGACCAGAGCCATACTACCGTAGATGACCTAACTCATGCAACTTGTTACAGAAATTTGAGTGCGTAGTTTAGTGTACCTTTGTTATTATAAGTTTGATTGGTTGAGTGGATTTGAGGACATGTAAGCCCTTTATACAGAATACTTCATCTTCAAGTTTATATATTGAAGAAAAAGAGACAGGATTTGGACGAAATCAGCGGTTTCTGGAAATCCTATGCTATTTAATATCACAGAAAATAGTCTATCGTTTGTAGCCTTGCACTATAAACGAGCATTAATATAGGCAAGAAAGGTTTCAAATAAATCTCTTTTGGAACCAGAAATTTTGATCTTAATTCAAGGAAACTCAGGTGAAGGCAAGTATAAAAAATCGCATTGTTTTTCAGAAACGAAAATTGAATTCAGCTATCGAAATTATTTTTGTGCGAATTGCGGAGGTTTTTTGCCATAAAACGCAGGATTAAACTTGTTTACCAGTATTTTTGTTTTACTACGGTAAAAAGGATGACCGCTAATAAAATATATACAAGGTGCTGTGAAGATAGACTACAAAAATATTTCTGTTAAATTGGAAGTATGCGATAGGATACTTTTTTGTATAATACGGTTTCGGCCAAGTTGGAAGTTAGAAACGCAATGGACAGAAAACCATTAGTTTTCGCAAAATCTTAGTATATATCAAGATACACTGTTGTGGATTTTCCATCTTGGAACGGGGAATTAAAATGAACAGATGTAGTGAAAAACGGTCCAATATAAAGAGCAAAGCGAGTTCTTTCCTTTTCAGCCGAAAATCAATCACTTATTTTCAATTCAGTCACAAAACCGCTAAAGCTGCCACATTTGCAGTTTGACTAACTTTGAAAAAAGGTAAAGCCCGTATAAATTCGTCTGCGAAATTTCTAATTAACGTTTTATAATTGACCATTGGCATATTAATTGTCATATTTAGTTGTGGACGTTCATGTTTGGGTTAATCTCAAGATATGACGTAAACGGCCATCTCCATCACAAGGAATATCAAAAGGTCAATAGTTCGGTAAATGCTTTTAAGAACTCTCTTCTTTTGTAGATTTTGACAAACACGTAAAACAGGATCTAAATTTATTTCCAATAGATTGAAAACAGTGAAAGTTGTTGAATATTCACCGGTATTAAAAGGACAATCGGAAAATATTTGTAAATCAATACCAGAAATACCAATAAAGAAATTTTCCGAAAGGATAGTTTTCTTAATGTACACCAAATTGGATGCTTACGCCATCACCTGACAATTCTATTTAAAATTTATTTATTGTATAAAGGCTATGCAATATTAAACATTTCATCAGGTAGTATAATGTAAGCGCACTGTACAGTTCGACTATCACGTTCGACTGAAATTACGACGTACTTTACAGCCTACTGGAAGTAATAACCGTGACACGCGTGAAGTAGCTTATAGTGCGTAGACTCGCGTTCCATCTACTGCACTCTCCATTTCCCCCACCTGTGCCCGGTGTCATGGCAAAGCATCTTGTCACAAGACCAGTGAAACCTGCCAAGGTTACTGTGGAAAAGAAAACTATATTCCTCAAAGTGCTCTTTCAAGGGGATGTGGCTAGTGAACTCCTGAAAAGACGCCTTAACCAAGCCGTTACACAAACGTTCCCAGCAGTGAAACTTCAAATAGTGTTTTCAAGCAACCCTCTTTTACAAGGCGAAGGCAAGGATAGGTTGCCGGCTCAGACCACCTCCATGTGCATTTACTCATTTACTTGCTCCTGTGGAGCAGGTTATATTGGTCGCACGAGTCAGCGCTTATCCAAAAGAATAAAAGAACACATCCCAGCATAGATGAGCAAAGGAGAAGTCAAGAGCATAAAAAGCGTCATCCTTGCACATCTTGTTGACACCGGGCATAGTGTGGACCCCAGCGAAGCTTTCCGTGTACTTTATAAGGTCCCACCAAACTAGCCCAAGCCACAGGGTCAATGTCCACTAGCAGCAGCAGAAGCGACTGCCATTAGGTTGAAGAAGCCGGTCTTGAGTGCACCAAAGAACCTCGTACAAGCTCCGCGCTTAGCTTGGTCAACGGCCGTTTAACTGCATGCATCCCCCGCGCCATCTCTGTCCTCCCTTTCTCCTAGAACGGCTCTACCAAACACTTACTGCCGCCTATCACACTGTCTCTTATCATCCTCCCCCTATGCACATTTCTCAGATAACCCACACAAACGGCCGAACATTATCGATTTCATGTTTTAAATTTCTACTGCGTTCCAACGTTTCCCTATAACTGTACTGGCCTGAAGAGAAGTTATCGAAAGCAGCGCGTATACTCGCCAAGTCGTCTTTTGAAAGTCAAGAAGACCGGAAGCGGAAGATGGCACAGATAGCTGGCGCGACCGGAGCCGCTCCTGAGCTTGCTGCCATGCCTGACTCGGATCCTATGGAGTGGGAGTGCCATAGAGGTTGACTCTTAGTCCGCCAGTCAGCTACTCCGCACAAACCCGTACTGAGTTAATCGCGCGATCTGATTTATCCCGTCAATTGGCAACCTCCCAAAGCCACGGCGCCAAGTGCTCGGTGATAGTTTCGGACTCGGATCACACATGCAGCAGTGAAGTCTCATGGAGAGGGGGCCGGGGATCATACTTCCCTCTCACGTGAAAGGTGCTATGTAAAAACGTGCGTTGCATAATGTTAGGCGTGGCCATACCTGATATAGGTGCTGTCACCGACCGTAAATGTTGGAGAGCTATTCCATACGTCAAAAATGTCGTAGAAGCCACCTTCTCGCACCACTCGGAGTTGGAGTCGCACACAAACCGGAGGTAACTATTAGACATCAAGTAATGAGACCAAAGGACCGACAGCCACGGCAAGAAACACCTGGAGTCGTTTATCGGATCTGGTGCATTTGCGGGCAAAGCGACTACGTCGAATAAACCTGAAGACAGCTTCGGACGCGAATTGCCGAACATGCGACTGTAGTGCGGAGAAATTAGTCAAATTCTCAAATCACGGAGCATTAGGCGAGACCCAGTTACACATTCAAGTTCAAGCCCTGAGGGGCTTAAATCCTGGTTTACGGGCCCACAATCTTTTCATAAGTACCCTGACCTCCCCAACCCATATTCGGTGTTGAGACTCAGTTTGGCCAGGACAATCAGCCACTCAAGGAGGGCTCAGGTAAATGCATTTTCCAACGCTAATGCAGATGAGCCAGATGGTTGAACAATTATCACGCCAACCTCCAGCACGGGTGACGAAAAACCAGCTGATAACGACCCGTATACCGGCCATCCAACAATTAGCGCACCAGGGTGCAGTCATCGTCGATGAAGGGGGAACCGTTAAGTGCCATAGGCGTGCAGTAGCAATGCGACTTCATCCTATAAACTGCAACTCTCTGTGTACAAATTACCCGTATTTGATAATGTCTCTGATGATGGGTTAGGGTTGGAATCCGAAACGTCAAGTGAATAAAGCGATTGTCCCAGTGCTCGCATCTACTTCTACTCAGTTACTTCCTGGGACTCATATTTTCGCGTCTATTGGCAATAAGTATTACTGGTGGTTGCAGTGGAGGATGGGAGATTGTGAGTGCTGGATATTGGAGAGCTTTCGGGTATGTTGTCTTTGATGATGGTTTCGAGCTTGATGCTAAAACGACAAGCAAATAAATTTCTAGTGATCGGAGTGTCAGTATTGCGTTAAGATCCAATTACGCATATGCGAATGGGATCGAATAGGCCCATGCGGTCAGTGAATGTGTGGGGGTGGGAAGATCAATGGAGGCAACGACCTTTGCTGCGTGTTGATGCTCCAGCCACTGGTTAGGCAGTATTTTTGCGATGGATTCGCAAGTGACCAACCAGGCCACTGCGTGAGATGAAAGTGCGATAGCGATGAGGAGAGGTTGGAACATTTTTTCATCCACTGGCGTAACTCACATGTGTGCATATCTCACCACTTCCGAGGAGACATTTTCATAGCTTTATTTATGATGTTACCGCTAATCTAATCACATTTTGTAGAATACTTACAATACAAAAATCACTTATTTTGGTCATTATATATGGTGTATACATGGTAAATAATGCACTTTCTATGGGTTTTAACCTGAAGGAAGTCGGAGTTTTGATCTGAATAAGTGTGTATTTTAAATAAAAATTTTCACAGCACAGCAAGTTACCTTAGCTCAGCATGTCTACGTGAGAATGCCTTCGGATATTTAGAGAATACTACAACAGGGCTGAATTCCATTGTACACTATGTGTTTCGCACTACTTAACCGTTAGATGATGAGCTGCATCAATGTTTATAAATGGGATAATTCCCTTCCATCAGGTAAAATCTTTGAAGGAGATGGAACGTCTTGTAAAATGCATATAAAAATAGATATTTTAGATATGATTTCAATTATGTGATTATATTTATGCAAACATGGAAGGTAAATGTCAACAATACAGTAAATAGTTCGCGAGTTTAATTCACGCATGTTGGTTGAAAAAATGCTCACTCGAACGTCAGCTTTTGACCATGACTTGGTCGTATGTCTCTTGCTAATCAGCTTCGTAGCCTCACCAAAAACATACTAAGCAGGCGAACATTCCATGCAAAACAGCTTTCTTCATTTTGATTTTATTCTGCTGGCATTATGTATTCGGCGGGTATAAATAACTGGTGTATTGTTATTATTGGTCAGAGAATTAATACAAATTGGACAAAGTTTGGCTGTTTTACTTGACTGAGTCAGCATTTAGTCTCGTTTAAGCATCTGACATTACAATCACATATGTTATCAGATATAGTTCAAGAGAGTTTCATCTGACCACGTAACATATGTCATCACTGCATGATAGAAATTTCATACTTTCATTCACAGACAAAAATTCTTTTTGAATTAAGCCACCGGAAGCTTCTCCAAGTCGCTGTAATGACCACCAAATGTGCGTACCTTTGACTCCCGCAAACTGCCATTATAAGATCATTAGTCTTTGAGGCAAATTTTTAAGCTTGCCACTGCTAGGACGGGTTCACAGCACTTCTCATACTTGGCATTTGTTTTACCAGGGTTTCCTCTCCTAACATAAATATATGTTCTTCAATTTGCAGGCGTGAATATTTTTGAATATTTCTTGCCATGTGTCGCGTTAAACTC
>WEDG01007469.1:0-10000 GCA_017591395.1 Schistocephalus solidus | reverse complement strand
CTACAAGTGCCTCCTAAACCGGGCCACCTGGTAGATGCGCTGAACCAACATGGGGGCCAGCTCCGGGCACGACAGAGGTTATAAGGGATGCGCACCCACAGAAAATGCCTCAGAAAGGAGGGGGAAGACTATGGTTGCATGCCAAGGCGCAGGCTCTCGCAGCGCCAGCCACCTGCCTCCAGTCTTCTTGAGCGCATTTTGACACGATGCTCAGGTTTGTGATGGAGGACAGAGTGCACCGCGAGTCCGCTCTCACTGTAAGGTAATTTACGCGTAGGTGGTGATCCCTGTACGCACCCTGCTGTGGAACAAACGGTAGACCTCGTGGGAATCAACGGTCAGACTGTTGTGTTATTGATAAATTCGATCTTTGATCTCTAATGTTGAATGTATCCCCACCTTGTTATGTTGAAGGGATGCCCCATCTTGGATCCCGTAGGTGGCTTAAAAGTGAGAAGTTACCTTAATTTATAGTACATATGTTTGATCGCAGATTGGATCCCAGCAATACGATGAACATAACTCCGAAGCATGTATGGGTCCTGGGGAGGGGCGATATTCAACTCGAGTGGGAAAATTTGCAGGATGCTATTCAGGCCATTCAGGCTTTCCTTACGTTCATCAAAAGAGCCAACGACACTCAAGCCATCGGAGATGGGTTGCTGCTCAGTTCAGAGGAAACAATCCCATTGACAGGAAATCGCAGACTCGGAGAGCTGGTCCGAGCACTTTAGAGGCCTCACCAGACTGCCTGAAGTGAAGAAAGATGTCTGTCTTAGTAGACCATTCTCTCTCTCTCTCTCGGCATAAAATGATCAACATGGTGCAGCAGATGCCCAGTGGAGTTACTTTTGGTGCCAACTCAATACCAACAGAAGTCTACGACAACATTGGCCCTCAAATCATCACAAAGCTTACCTTACTCTGTCAGGAGACTAGAAGACGCGAGCAAATATCGCATGACTCACAGAACGCCAGTATTTTACACAAAATTTATTGCTCAGCATTGGGAGCTCCAACTACTCGCTCCCATTCTTCCAAATCGCCTGAATAAATGCCTGGAACAGGGCCTCCCTCCAGAAACACAAAATGGTTTCCGGAAACGCCGTAGTGCCACGGACATGAGGCCAGGCCAGGCTCTTGCAAGCAAATTGTCAAGAAAGTAGGACCAGTCTCTGCACCAACTTTGTACACCTAATAGGGGTCTCCGAAGGCTTAAAACTGTGGCATAAATCCAGAGATCGTGATTAATGTTGGATCTCCGCAAGGCTTACGCCGCACAACACGATGTTTTGAGTCAGAGAGACTGGACCAGTCTCGGAAACGGTTACCGTGACAAATGGGTTAGAACAAGGTTGTGATCCTGCTGCCACGCGCTCCTGCCTCACGGTGACGGTGATGCTGAGCATGAGCTACTGTTGGAACCGACCCAGAATCAACATCAGCTACTAAATTGGCGATAAATTACTCTACACCCCGTCTACACGGGCAGAAACCAAGGTCATCGTGGCCAGTGTCCATGATTTCTTATTTAAGGACGACTAGGCGAGGAACAGCACAGCCATTGCGCATATGCACTGCAGTGGGGAACTCTTTACGTCCGGTTGCACAACCTCCTGACGAATAATTAGGACGGAGAAGACGGGGGTCATTTATAGATGGGCGCCAGCTGAACAGTACTACACATTCACAGTCAGTAGCAATAGAACTCGCTTCACATCTTGCCAGGCTCATCTCAGGTGGTCTTAATCTCGTTCTGTCGACAGAATAAAAAGAGTACGGGAAGAGGGCGACGATTCTTTGACCAAACCGGCTTCAACGTATACGTGTAGTTTACGCGCATGTGGCGGCCCCTATTTCCTGCTAGACTGGAAATAACGGACTAAGTTGATTGGCGCCCAACCAGTTTGGCGCTGCTGCGTCAGATCCAATCAGAAGTCAAACATGAATTTGGTGTGCAGGAGGCGCAGGCAAGATGCCTCTGCGTCCACCGAGGCAGGTTTGCCCGGACATAACGGGAGGAAGAGGAGGAGGAGGGTAGCGCGTGTCCGGTCCTACTTGGCCCTTGTTCCCTGTAATACAACTGAATACCAGGTTAACTAACACAGCACTTTAAAAGCGGTATCTTAGAGGGTTGCCAAATAACAGGATAATTCTATCCCCTAGATGGAAGGCCATACTGCAATGGGTCCCGTTCCACCTGGCTTTGCTGGAAATATTAACGATATTATATGGGGTTGAATTGGGTGGCTTGTAGTTGGTTCTACCGATAGATAATGGTGTATACTCTGTCAGCCACTGTATGCGAGCTCCTCCTCAGTCATTTTGATACAACCCTGTAATTCGGAAAGCACCGCTTTGAGAAGAGTGTGAGGGCGATGCTCCACAAGTCTCCCACACTAAAATAACATGAAGGCACAAGTCTTTTCCGACTCCTGAATAGATTATGGTTTTACCGTGTTCGATGACGCGCAACTAGCCTAGTAGACTGAGCTTGCATACTTGAAGTCTCCCACGATAACAACACAACAATTAATACAGCTCTCTCTTTCTCTTTCTCTTTCTATTTCTCTCTCTCTCCCTCTCCTCAATCGGAATAAATCTCCAGGGATACGATGAGCTGCCTGCGGTTAGGGGCGAAATTTGCAGTGGAGCAACAGCCCCACAGGTATTTTAAATTAAATTTGCTGGGTTTATGGCTGTGGCCATATTTTTAAACTTCCGTTATTAGCATTCTATCCGTGACTGCCTATTCTCACGGGTACGAAAGTGAGGGCACTGAATATGCCAGTAAATTTCCTTCTTTGATCTCAACATAAAGGCCGCAAATCAAAAATCAGAGTACAGGAAAACTTTTAGAAAATTTATTAGTTCTCAAATATCACTAAGGAAATACACCATATATGAGCTATGTAAAAAGGGCCTTTTTAGGCGCTTAAGTCGGAACTTGATAAATTGGCAGTCTCAAAGAACGGGAAAACGACTTGGCCTAACTGACGAACCGAGTGATCGTAATTTCTCATGCACAGAGTGGCTCTCAGCTCACCTGCACTCGAGGAGTTGAAGGCACACGCATTTCGGTTTAAGAGGCCTCATCGAAACCAACTGCTTCAAAATCATAATTTATGTGCCTCTAGAAATATGAATTTTAACTACCGAAGTGGTTTACTTTCATCCACTTAGCTCAAAGTGAGGCTTTGTAGCACTCATTCCAGGGTTTGAGTGAGGCCCATTTGCAGGCGCCTTAAAAGCTTTCGCGGGAAATCCAAGGTATGCAATGCCTTGTAGTTCAAACTCACTACTCACCTGCAATATACCGAGAACTATTCTTGTACAGCTACTGGTTTCGTTTTCTTGATGGCAACTAGCCAACTGCCAAAAGGATCATGCCACCTCTCATAGGTTGCCGGAACTTCTGTCTGCATATGGTTAATTTTCAACCGAAATTTCAATATCCGGTGAAGGAAGTTTCCCTGTCATCTGATATGCAGTATGTTTAAAGGTATCAGACTTCTAGTCGATTGGTTAGATTAGACAAGTTAATTTATGCGCACCACACCAGTAATTGAAGTTTTATTTTAAAAATGAAACTATCGCAGGTATATAAAATGGTGTCGGGCCACTGTGAACTCATATTCAACTTTTCGAATATGCTTGATGGGGCCGTTCAATACAAAAAAATAAGGGAGAGTGGGTACCTCCAGGGGATACTCTATAACACCTCTTATCAAAAAACGTTTTTAACTCTAAAATGTAGGAACGTTTCTGATATTTAAGCAAGAACGTGCGCTAGATTTCTGGCGTCTAAAATCGACGAATCTCGAAGACTGTAAAACGACGTATTTTACCCCTCCCTCCCTCCCCCCCGAAGATGACATCGAGCGGCTAAAATGACTTAATTAGCCAATAAAAACAAGTCAGAATTCTTTAATAAGCCTCGGAAATATTGCTTTGTGGCGAAAATTGCCGCAGTACCGGTACTTCTCAAGACACGGATTTTCCTCGGCTGAATGAAAAACATGTGATAACATCGCAATTCACAGCGCCTTACGGCGTTGTGCATGTGGTTTCCGGTAAATAATCATTCAGTTGCTTATGCTGGAAATAATGTCAGTTCGTCTGTCACAGATGACAACCTCCTCCGTGTGCTCCACAGCCTGTTGTGCGCAGGAAGGCGGCTTGCACAGCATCCATCGTACTTTCTTCTACCTCATCCAACAGATTGAACACTGATGAATATTGCCGACAAAGACAAGGGAGACTGGAATGGCCATTTCTGACTTAGTAGCCGTCGTCAGCCAGTCATACCCATCAACGAATGCAAGAGTGGGGACTAAGGGATTAGGGCTCGGGCATAGTGACTAACAAAGCTAAACGGCCCATCCACCCGTGCCACGCAAGACCTGAGCCACGCATGAGAAAGCAGGTTTTCACAGAAAAAAGGGGGTGGCTCAGACCACTTTGGATTCCATTTGAAAATTATAAATCGCCACGTGCAAGCTCGAAGTGTTTCACAAATCACGTAAGCTATTACTGGAGACTTTCAGTTGACAATACTGCTAGTAAAAATGGGTTAATAACTTGTGCAGGTTTTTAGTGGTCAGAAATATTATGAAACAGGTTTTAGTTCTGACGTGCTACGAGTACGTGAGTATGTCATTGTAGAGGATTTTGGCAGATTTAAATAATTCGTTTGACCCACTTGTGAAAAACTCGGCAGTCTCGGTGGGATTCGAACCCACGCCAGCAAGGTTAAGGCTTTAGTCCAGCCAAAGCTCTAGCCAACTGAGGTACGAGGCCCCACCGGGAGCCGAAAGTTTAATCACACTTGGGTCAAGTTACCCACCCAGCCTACTGCAACGCATGGAATCCACCAATTCTGATACAGTAAGCTAACTGTCCAAGCTGGATTTCCCAAACAATCAAGCATCTAATAATCTACCAGGGAAAATTAATTAGAATAGGATTTTGGCAGATTTTACTAATACCTTGGACCTACTTGTGAAAATTCGGCGGGCTCGATGTGATTCGAACCCACACCAGCAAGGGGAAAGTTTTAGCATAGACAACGCTCCAGCCAACTGAGCCACGAGGCCCCACCGGGAGCCGTGAGTTGGATCAAGTTACCCACCCAGCCTACTGCCATGTATCTCAGTTGTCTAGAGCGTTGGCCTTCCCCTTGCTGGCTGGGGTTCAATCCCACCGAGGCCGCCGAGTTTTTCAAAAGTGAGTGAAACGAAGTATTTCATTGTAGTTGACGGTATACACGTCAAATGAATTGACAGATGTCGGGATCGAGTCCGACAAAGTCTCGATTGGTAAAGGTACTCAGAGCTCGTCCTACATTTTGGCGAGTTCATCAACTGACAGACTACCAACTGAAAATCATTTTAATCTTTAAGGGCACAAAGAGATTAATAATACCACCTTACAAGGCTAGAAACAAAACGCCGAATATGTTGATTTTAAGGGAAGACTCTGACACAAATATTTTAAAGTAATGTCAAGATAAGGCGTTCGACAAATCAGAGGTTCCACAATCAGAAGGTAGGAAAGACAGTCAGATGGACAAGTCTTTACTGAGTTTACAGGCAACACCACGAGCAGATGCAGTTATTATCCTCACAGGCAAGTGTCCGACGTGGAGATCCTTAGACCCCAGCCAATGTATGCTTTGGCGCTTGCAGTCAATCAGTGCCGGACGCAGCGCCGTTTGACTTCGAGCACTTGCGAGGCTACTGCAACCCCCGCAACACAGTAAAGGGAATGTAAGGCGAACAGAGTGGCTGCATGACAAAGAGCAGCAGCAGCAGCAGCGAAGGCAATTCGTGGAGCGGACTGCTACAGTACTCAATAATTATAATCTGATTTAAAGTTTTGGCTTCGCACCAACAAGTCTTCATTATTTCTGGCGTTTACTGTCGTTTATTTTCACGCTATAGAAACACTTATTTTTAACCCGGTGTGCATCGATGGAGAATCCAGGCTAACATCGGGCTCGCTAAGATAATTCCCAACTTGCTGCGTTAAGGTTACTAGTTTAGGTGATTATCGTGTTGACTGTAGGGTTTAGGTTTAGGGTAGGGCTAGGGCCTAGAGTAAGATGACATTTAGATTGATGTTAGGGTATGTGTTAGCGTTAAGACACGGATATGTTTAACCTTCCTGAACTTTATCGTAAGGTCCCATATTTTGAGTGTGCGGAGGGGATCTTATTTCCGCACCCTGTTTTGGCAGCCATACAAGGCATACCCTACTGAGGTTTTCTCTAAACTGACCTCTGACCTCTTATTAGACGTTAAATTTTGTTGTTGTTTTTTTCTTTCTAGGCATTAGTAAGTAAAAGGATGCTTTTAAGGATAACTAGTACTTCTAAATGCGCATGGGAATTGTTGAAGGTACAGAGTACATGTTTGCACATGTTGTGACATGTCTGATCTGCCTCCGACTCAGCCACACTAAACTACACCCACGCACGCACAATAGCAACATCAGTTTCGGAGAACGAGGGGGCCACTCAATCTACCCCGGCTTGGCTTCCACCAGGCTCTGGTCGCTTCACAAAGCAAATCCACAAACGACACTAGGTCAGGTCAGAGTGGAATGACTACCGTGTGCAGCAAGTAGTTACTGAAACCGTCAATATCTCAAAGTACCTCAACCACCGTTACATTGCCTGTAAACCAGAATTAAATACAATTATTATTATTAGCCGGTGGGGTTGCCTTGTATGGTCGCCTAAGCAGGACAATGGAATAGGAACCACCTCACCCGCTTAAAATAGACAGTCTTGCAATACATTTCACGGAGGGTGGATTCCCCCTCGTCTTAACGCTAACACGAACCCTAACATAAAACAAAAATTGTAGTCTTACTCCCTACAGTTAATACGAGCCCAAACCTTAACCCAAACCTTTACCCCAACCTTACAACTAACCCTTTACCTAACCCTTACTTTAGCCTGGATACTTAACCTAGTTTTTGCGCAATTTGGCGAAAAGCTGCATGCATTGTGGTCGGTTCTCGTTCCCGTGTCCTATTTAGGGACCATAGAAGGCAACCTTACCCCTTAGCATAGGTATGTTTACAGTCAGGTTTAAAATTGCAACCGGCACTCGTTCCTCAACGCATCAGAGAGAAAGCTACTTACCCTTCCTGAATGGTGAACGACCAGTTGGTTCACACGCACACACATATGTTCAAAGCCAAAGCACATCGTTCCAAAAGTTCGCACAGACATTCGTGGTTTTTGAAACTGAACAGTTACCTAACTAAGGGCTCTGGCTAGGAAGGTTAGGGGAGGTACACCGCCTCTAAACTGTTGTTCATAAAAAACTACAACGGCTCTTCCAGTTAGGCAAACTAAGGACATTCTGCTTATGCACGCTACATCAAACTGTATTTATGAGTTGACATGTTGGTGTGGATGCAAATGCATTGGGCGCACGCAAAGGTAGTTGGCAACTCGATCAGCTGAAAATATGTTCAACCATCGATTTCGACGAGGTCCACCGATTGGCAGCCTTCCAAGCCACGGTTTCTAGGACACCGTGATTTTATTAGGTACAATATGATGATTGTGAGGGTGTTGTCTATGTATTAGTGTAGATGGTGTTCGCCCACTCCCACATCAAGCAACTGACCGGCTCGGACAGCAGTTTGACTGTGGGGGTTGGGGAGAGAGTGAGGTCGACAGCTCAGCGCATGCTCGTCACTATAAAAAATCTGACGCGCTTGAAACTATCACGGTGCGCTAAAAGCCGTGGCTTGGAAGGTTGCCAACTGACGGGATAACTCGGACCGCGTGGTCAGCCCAATGTGTGTTTTGTGTGGAGTGGCTGACTGGCGGACTGAGAGTCAGGCTGCACTGGCTCCTTCTTAATGTGGCCTTTATGGCACTCCCACTCCGTGGGATCCGAGCCAGGTGTGGTGGTACGCCCAGGGGTGGCTCCGGCCGCGCCAGCCACCTGCGTCCTCTCCCGCCTCCGGTCTTCTTGACTCTGTCTTGACACCGTGCTCAGGTGTGGGAGGAGGAGGGAATGCGGTAGCTGCAGCGCAAGGCTACTATCACTTAAAACTAATTCACGCGCAAGTCACCGTCTCTGCACCACCCTTCCATGGAGCATATGGTGGACATCGTCGGATTACGACGGTCAAACTTGTGTGTGTAGATGGTGTTCGCTGATGTGGCTTAGCCTCCGGTAGTTTACCACAGGTTGTCATGGATTCGCATGTGTCCTAATAGGCCCATGCGGTGTGTAAATGTGTGGGAGCAGTGAGGGCAGTGGAGGTGGGCGTGACGACGGTATGTCGAAAGCCCCAGGCACTGGTTAAACCAGCCTCCGTGCGATGGATTTGCAGGTGAACAACTAGGCCGACGCGTGAGTTGAAGTTGCAGGCGCAGTGCGGGCAGGAGAAATCAGTTGAGGCTGGGGCGATGTCATTCATGGTAGTTTGGGTGGCAGTGGCGGTAAGAATGGTAGGAACGGAGGGTGTGCATGGTGTATGGGTGTTGTCGGCATTGCGGTGAATTCCGCTGTCAGGGATGCGCGTGTGACCGGATAGGCCCATGCGATGAGTGAATACACGAGGACAGTGAGGGCAGTGGAGGCGGCGATCTCTGCTGTGTGTTGGTACTCCAGGCACTGGTTCACCAGTCGCTGTACGATGGATTCGCAGGTTACCGAGCAGGCCGATGCGTGAGGTGAATGTGTGGTCACATTGAGGACAGTTTAGGAGAGAGTCCCCATCGCTGGTGGTGGAGGTGGTGATGGCGGTGATGCTTTCGGTGGTGGAGGTAACAGGCTATGAGTATTGGGATGTGGTTTCTATGATAGTGGGAGTAATGGAATTGATGCCAGGAGTGAGGGTGGGGGAGTCCGAAGGAGGATTGGCAGAATTTGACGTAGAAGTTGGAATTGTCAGATTGTTTGTGCACTGCGTCCGAAGATGTCCGACCAGGCCAATTCGCGCGCGGAAGATGCGTTGACAGCGCGGGCATGTTGGCAGGGCCTGGGCATCGACGATGTTGGTCCGGGGCGCTGGTGACTTTCGTGCCGCTCTTTTGGCCTTGGCGGCGGCGATCCGTTTGGCCTCATAGATTTCTGAACCAGTCTTCACGGATCTTCTCCATGCCGGTCTTACCTGGGCGAGGTCCCCCTTTGTCACCGGGTTGATTTGCAGTTGCTTCAGTGATTTCTTCAGTGTCATTGTAGCGTCATTTTTGACCTCCCTCTCAGCGAGCACCCGTAGCGATATCTCCGTAAAAAATTCGTTTAGGTAGTCGCTGGTCGTCCATTTTCACCAGGTGGTCGCAGTTGCATTTGCCTCAGCATGGTGTGGATGCTGAGGATTCCGGTCCACTCCAGGACTTCCGTGTCCAGGATCCTGTCTTGCCATCTCAGCTTCAGTATTCTGCGGAGGCAGCTGACTGACTTTGGAGATCCGTTGGGCAACCTCTTCATCGATTCTCGTGTTGTGTTCCAGCATGCGTCCTAGATAAGCGAAGGTTTCCACGTTTTTGAGTTGAGCACCGTTGAGATTGATTCGGGGAGCATTGTATTCCGTGCTGGGTGGCGGCTGGTGCATGACAACCGTTTTGGTTGTACTGATTGTTAATCCAAAATCGGCGCAGCCTGCATTGAAGAGGACCTACTCCTTTGCATGTCCTCTTCCGTCATGGTGTTAAGGGCGCAGTCGTTCGCTAAATGCAAGTCATGGAATGTAGTCGTAGACACGCACGTTGAAGCCTGCGTACGCCGAATGTTGAGAAATTGCCCGTCAGTTTTGTAGGCTGCTCATCACGGTAGGCGTCCATCAACATAGCCGAGAACATGAGACTGAACACGGTGGGAGCCAAAACGCAGCCCTGCTTCACTCCGTTGGTCACTGCGAATGCTTCGGATACCGTCCCATTGTCAGTGACGCGCGCCGTCATCCCGTCATGAATCTGACGCACCATGTGCGTGAACCACTCAGGACAGCCGAATTTCTGCATGAC
>WEDG01007468.1:0-15049 GCA_017591395.1 Schistocephalus solidus | reverse complement strand
TTCCTAATCTACTTTAACGACTGTCTCCATGACCTAGATTGTGAAGCTGTCATGTTCGCAGATGACGTAAACATATGGACTGAAGTCAGCTGCGCTGATGACGTAAAAGGGTTACAGTCGAATATCGGCAAACTAAGTGCCTGGTCGGCTAGGTGGCTGCTGTAGTTTAATGTATCCATATGCGTGATTCTACACATAAGCACCGGTCGAAAAGTATCTCTGAAACACGAGTACTTTATTAATGGCACTACATTAGAAGGGGAAGAAACACACAAAGATCTGGGCATGTGAACAACTGCGAATTTGATGCTTTTCAGTACACTGTAAATAAGCAGTTCAGAAGGTAACATGTACACTGCATTGGATCAGACGTCTGTTTTAAATATTCCCCCCTGATCTCTTCTGAAACGTTTATGGCATCTTCCTGAGACCGCACTTAGATTACGGAATACCAGCCTGGATACCGTGGATGAAGAAAGATTTTGACCTCCTCGAATAGGTGCAACGGAGAGCAACGAAGATGGTCGATGGTTTAAAGACTTAACCGTACCAAGACAAAATTGAAAAAGCTTGACTTATTTCCTCTTTCCTACAGGCACTTACGGTATAGCCTGCTCTGGAGATTCCGGATTATCCAGAGGATTTCTTCGAATTTGCCTGCAAAACTCATCTGCGGGGTCATCTTTACAAGGTCAATAGCGAACGCACGCGATTGAACCTTAGAAAGTTTTTTTTTCAGCCAACGAGTGGTACGAGCTTGGAACTTGTTACCAAGTGAGACGGTTACCTCTGACAGCATTTCTGATTTTAAAAGAAGACTTGATGATATAATATTTGATAAAATACGACTCTCCAATTTACCGTAGGAGTTTTTTTTACTGCTTCTTTTCTTTTCTAGTTCACCGTTTATGTTAAAGATTGTTGTCTATTGTTTTAAAAATGGCAAATCGTTCTGAATCGGATATGCCTACCATAATGTTAATTTCTGCTGTTAATATGGCTGCTCACATAGAGCAGCAATTATCCACTTTGTATTTATTTATACCGCGATACTAAGTTTTAAATGACGAGGCTCTCTGGGCCTTAAATATACAATTTATTTATTTATTTATTACTTAAAACCAGCTTTTTAAAATCTTCCGGTTTCTACTTTTCTTTCACAAGGTTTCGTCTATAGCTGTTAACACGCGTTTGAAGTTACACTATGCTTTGACTCGAAATTTTTAAATGTACACCATTTTTTATATTGACTGTACACATGCAATGATAGTTTTAAATTAATAGGTCATCAATGACAACGCCCGTAACCCTTCAAAATATGCATTATACAATATGCACTGACTTCAAAAAAGCCTTTGATAATGTTCCTAATCACAGTTTACTCTACAAAGACCGAGAATCCGGAATATGGGGGAATTTACCGAATTGGATAGAAAAATTATTGATAGGCTGATCACATGGCTAATGGAGTTCTCACCTTCTTAGTCGCGCTAAATGAGTTTTAGGCCTGTAAAGCTGCTGCAGCCTGTTATTTTTAAAGGTTGCCCTATGACTGAATGTTCATCAATCAAGGACTTGGGCTTCAGATACTCCAATTATTCAGTATTCAGTATAATTCAGTATATATAAGGGAGATAGGCAGAGCCTTTGAAAACCCTATTTACAGATAGACGCTAGCAAAACAAGCAAATGTTACATGGCGATAGTCGTTTTAGTATATCAATCATTGCTGTCGACTAATTATATGTTCATCAAGTCAAAATGCATCAAGTCTTCTTTTAAACATTTCAACGCTTTCAGCCTGAACAACTGAGGCTGACAGTTTGTTCCATTCGTCAATCACCCGTTGGGAAAAGAAGTTGGCCCGCACTTCAAGTTTAGCGTGATTTCTTTTCAGTTTGTATTGGTGACCTCGGAGACTTGTCATGTTTGCCAATTCGAAAAAGTTGGCCATCTGAAGAGCACAATCAACTCCTCTGACCAGTTTGAAGACTAAGATCATATCCATTCTGTATTGCCTATGAGAGAGGAAAAAATTTTAAGTCTTTCTAGGCGGCCCTCATAGGGTAGGCATTCCAATCAGCTGACTAGTTTCGTTGCCCTCCGTTGAACTTTCTCCAGCAGAGCGTAGTCATGTTTCGTCCAAGGGCGCCACGCCTGAATGCAATATTCCAACACCGGCCGGATAAATGTTCCACAACACGCGCCCAAAAAGCTCTCCGTAAAAATTAACGAAGGACCTCCTGATTGCGCCTAAGATACACATAGCTTTCTTCGCGATATTCGCACAGTGCGACGATGGTTTGAGAGTTGGTGTTATCCATATACCCAAGTCCTTTAGAATGTTTACCTCCTGGAGTTGGTGACCACTGATGGAGTACTGGTATTCAAATCTAATCAGCCTTCTGGAACTAGACCGCAGTCGGATTATTTGGCATTTGTTAAGATTAAGGTTCAGCAGCCACTCATCACACCATGTTTGCAAGCGATCTAAGTTTTGTTGTAATTTTCGCGCATCCTCCGGTTTTTCAATCGAGTTCCATAACTTCAAATCGTCAGCGAACATTACCTTCTCGCATGTTAGACAATCCAGGCAGTCATTTACGTATATCAGAAACAAAATGGGACATAGAACGCTGCCCTGCGGAACTCCACGGTGAACGGTTTCCCAGTGAGACTTGGTGTCTCCGATACAAACACGCTGGCGCCGGTCTGTGAGAAAGTCGGCCAACCATTTGAGTAGGTTGCCAGTCACACCCACTTGACGGAGCTTAAAGATCAGACGTTTGTGTGGAGCCCTGTCAAAGGCTTTGCTAAAGTCAATGTAGACCGCATCGACTGACAAACCCATTTCTAATGATTTTGTCCAACTTTCCATGGATGTGAGCAAGTTTGTGAGGCAGGATCGACCACTTCGAAATCCATGTTGATATGAACTAAGCAAGTTATTCTCTTCAAGATGCCTCATCAGTTCCGTTTTTGATTATCTTCTCCATCATTTTTGCAACAGATACTTGTGAGGCTGACTGGTCGGGGAGACTGTTTGGTGATGTCCTCTCTCCTCCTTTATAGATGGGGGTTATGTTGGCTATCTTCGACTCGGTAGGCAGAGCCCCCGCCTCCATCGAACTTTCAAATATCTTGAAGAGCGGAGAGGCCAGCTGTTCTGTGAGTTCATTGAGAACTTTTTGCGGATATACCATCTGGGCCAGGTGATTTAGTGGGCTGTAGCTGTTTCAGAGTTTTTTTCTTACTGTGTCCATTGGGAACGACACCGTGCTTATTTTGTTTGTAGATGTGGCAGTACTGTAGTATTCATCCTCGTCAAAAAAATGGTTCCTCGGTATACACGGACATAAAGAAATTGGATAAGAGGCAGGTCTTATCAGAGTTATCAGTTAACCTGTTTCCCTGATTGTCTTTAAGACAAAGGAATGCAGTCGCGATTTCGTTTTGCCTTATTAACGTAAGCATATAACCTTTTTCGAATTTATTGGTATGTCTTTTGACTATTTCTGACTCAAAGGCTGATCTTTCTTTTTCTCAGAAGATTCCGACACCAATTTCGCTGTTTCTTAAAAGCGGAAAAAAATGTTCGGGTTGTTGATATCTGGCATATGTTCTCCACAGTCTTCTTTTCCTCTTGAGATTCCTTTTTATTTCCGATGTCACCCATTCGGGTCGGGAGACGCATGATCGCCTTTTAAGTGGGCAGAATTTCTCTACCAATTGGTGAACCAATTTACTAATGAAGAACCAGGCAGCATTAGGGTTAGGTACATGTACAGGGCTCCAGTCTATCCCATTCAGTAATTCTTTCATTTTGGGATAATCCCCTTTCCATACATTTCTCTCCCTAACTGCACGACGTTTGGGTACAGAAAAATGACTGTACTCCCAAGCAAGAACACAATGATCACTTCGTCCAAGCGGCACGTAAATTCTTAATGCAAGGATGCAATTGTCGTCTCTACTAATTATTAGATCCAAACAGCTTGACTGCTGCCCATTTCGGAACCGCGTCTTCATTGTGACATGTTGGGTAAGAAACTCGTCATTTACCAACTGAAGTAATTTCTGTTCGAATGAATTTTCCGATCGCGAGCAGTGCATTGACTCCCGATCGATATCGGGAGCGTTGAAATCTCCAAGTATTAATAAATGTTTGCTACGGCAGATTTGCTTTACCTCTGTGATGAGTGCTTCGTCCGTGTCCATTCGCTGTCCTGGGGGTCGATATACCACGGAAATATGGAGGTCTGGTTGGTTTGGGACTTTCAGTTGACAACAAAGTATTTCGCAAGACGAGATCCTATTTGGCGAGGGCACATCCGGAATGAAGTCAATGCCTTCTCGTATAAACATTGCGATTCCACCACCCCTACGTCCATTTCTATCCATGCGGATAAGCTGAAAACCGTCTATTCGGACTTCTGTGTCTGTGATTTGCTCATTTAACCATGTTTCAGTTAGAGCTATGAAGTCAGGTTGTAAATGGTCCACGACCAGTTTAATTTCATCCATTTGTTCAATAGACTCTGCACATTTGTGTACATCATTTTAATCTTGTTTCCTTTCCTCGATTTCTGAAGATGTTTAGTTCTTTCTTCCACATGGAGATTTTTGCTGGATATTTCACAAGATATATCCAGTCTCCTGTCTGGGTTCAAATCTATAGGCATTTGGTAGGGCTTTGACCGGCGTGGTTGCCGTCAATTTAAGCGGATGTTCCCATAAAAAACGAGCGCACCGTTTTGACTATTTTTGTTGTCTACTATTTTCAAATTTTGTTCCCCCTCGTATTGACGTCTTTTTCAATTCTGCTACCAGTGTCCTCATTTTCATCCGATCTGTGGGAGAGTAATCCGGCTGAAAAAAACTCCACGATGATTCTTTCGTAGTTGGGACTTTCGAGAGAGCAATAGATCTACCTGCTGTTTACTCCCCAAAACGACTTTTAATGGTCTTGGTCGAACCTCATGCGTTTCATTTGTAACGAGAGGCCCCAATCGAAAGATCTTTTTTTGATGTCGACTTTTACACCAGTTTCTTGCGTATCATTCAATAAATTTTTGGAATGTCAGCAGATCCTGTTTTACCCTTTTTTTTGGCGTTTCCCCAGTAGCCTCTGAGACTCCCTGAACTACCAGACAAAATGACCTGTCAGGGAAAAAAACTCGTTTCTGCATCCTGCTTTCTTTTAGTGATTGAAGGTTGAATCATACCCTTTGATACAGTCTTTAATACTGTTTTAAAATTCGTCTTCATCGGTGAGCCTGTTGGTTGATTTGCAGACATCTCTATGGACCTTTCAAACAGCGTGAGTTCTCCTGACAATGCGTTTGCACGAATAGCACCCGGAAAACCTGAATTTTGGTTTATGGCATCCAGGTCTGTCGCTAAGTCGTAGGCCACTTTTCCACCATTACTTTGCTGGCTACCATGCCCTGCTTCATTGTTGTTCGATGGACATGTAAAGAGCATGCTGCTGTCGCTCATCCGTGGCAGTAAAGAAACCTTACGATTACTGTTTTTCGACTTTTCAGAGACCGTCGATCGCTGATTTACTTGTGTGCAGTCTGATTCTATGTGCGCCAGATTTCCCGAACCTGGGGAAAAGCAAGACACAATTTCCTCGTCGCTTATTTTCTTTCTGGTCATCTGTATTTCAACTGACTCAGAGGTTTGTTCTAATGACTTCGTTCTTTTTCTCTTTTTGTTTCGCTTAATGTTGTGCCTATTGACTTCTACCGTTTCCTTTCGATGATTATGTTCTAGCTTGCTGATGTTTTTCAGCTCATTTGCATCGTGTTTTGGCGAGTTAATTTTATTATGTTTTATGAGGACTGATATTATTTCTGATAGGATATCGAGGTCTCCTTCTAATCTCAAAATTCTGGTTGTGTGTCCTCGGCATCCATCACAGTGTGCCAGCCCTTCGCTGTTTAGCTTAGTTTTGGTAATGTTCAGTTGTGCACTGCTTTCTTCATTATTGCTGCGTTGTGGTTTCTCTCGGTCTGCTGAGAGTGACTTGAGTATTTAAAGATAGGAGAGATCATTATTTTTGCAGTGTATACTATTTGTTTTTTCTGCTGGCTTCCCGGGCGTGGCCGAGCGGTCAAGAGCATCGGTAGCTAATCGAGTGGTTGGTGTTTCGAGTCCTGGCTGAAGCGGTGAATAATTTTCTCGCGTGGTCGGGTCGTGAACATTTGCGTTTTTCCATGCCAGCAAGATCTCTACGAGGATGCAATTAATTAGATCTTTCGCCTCATGCCGATAGAATAACGGTCAAAGCTGCTCAGATTCGTGGCTTTATTTCTTATAATTTCTACCTTCCTGAAATTAAATTAAGACTTTATTGTATGTTTTTGCTTATAATTCTTAAATTTTGTTGTCTTTTCTTCGGTTTGATGAACGAATCCAGCCGTTCAAAAATTGAAAATGCCCAAAGACATTTCATAAAAAGCTCCTGTGTCATACTCTTTCAAATACTTCCTACTCAACAAGATGCCAGCTAATGAAGCGTAAATTTATTTTGGGTCAGGAGACTGGAAGCAGGATTTTGTTTCCTTTTCCGACTAAATAATAGCACAAATTATACCTTCCCCTGCATCCTCCACGTGTAAACGCTCTCTTTTCTTTACTTCTACGTAAAGCATTCTTTGAAATAGCCTGCCAATAGAAAGTAGGTCGGTAAATAGTCTATCTGCATTCAAACAAAGACTGCACACTTATAAATAAATAAATAAATTGTATATTTAAGGCCCAGACGGCCCCATCATTACAAACTTAGTACCGTGGTTTAAATAAATATAAAGTAGATAATTAATGCACTATGTGAGAATCCATATGAACAGCAGAAATGTGTAGTATGGTAAACATATCCGATTCAAAACGATTTGCCATTTTTAAAACAAAAGTCAACAATATTTGGCATATACGGTGAACGGGAAAAGAAGCAGTAAATAAAACTCCTACGGTTAAATCTGAGGCGGAGTTCAGCGAGCCGCCAATTTAAAAAAATTAGCAGAAAAAACTGCTTCACTAAAAAATAAATAGCTAAATGCAATGGGATAGTATTGTGATATTGCTGACAGCGTATGAGGGTTCGGGACGCTCCTTGTCGGGTGAGAGATAATATAGCAGTCAGAGCTACTGTTTATTAACTCCAGTGGAGGTGAGAGAGGACGAAATCATCGTAGACAACATGGTCGAAACGAAGACGGGACAGTAGAGGTCATGAGATAATCATCGAGATGCGACCTTGCTGACTGCATAGTCCATCACCAAAGAGGCTAAACCATCAGAACCCGCCTCGATCATCAACAGAACCTGGAGACTATCGTCAGGGTTGCAAATTTGGAGGAAAGTATCAAGGTTGTGAAGAGTTGGCAATGCTAGTTTAAAAGGCGGGGGAGAAAAAGTGAATGCAAAGATTGACTCTGCAGAGGATGATGGAAATATAATTAGAGACCAATACAATATCAAGGGAGCTGCCTCAACTACCAGGAGGACCCTTTTAAAAATCCAAAAGTTGCGAGTTTGGGAAGGAAACAGACAAAAAGGGCTTTATATCTTCCGAAGTTAAAGGTTTGCGTAATTTGGTTTTGAAAATAGCTAATGTTGACGACAACCTAATTTGCAGTGGAAGATTATTCCATATGAAAGCATATTTGGAGGCAAAAAACTGAGACCAGTTAGTTGTGGAGCTAAGGGGTGGTGAAATGATCATGGAGGAATTACGAGTAGCATAGGGTCGATCTACCGGAGTGAGAGCGTTAATTCGTGGGAGATTTGGTCTAGAGTTAACGCGAACCAGGAAGCAGAGACCGGCTTCGAGTCTTCTACCCCACAGAAATTTAGTGTTTGCTAACTGGCATCTATCCGTATAAAAGATACTGGATCCAGGAAGAGAAAATAGTCGTCGAGTAAATACCCTTTGAACTTTTTCAATCTAAATGCGGTCCGAGGCGTTCATCAGCCCAAGAGGGGACAGCAGTATTCTAGGATAGGAAGAACAAACATGCGGTATAGGTTTAACTTTTTTTCCGGAAGGAAAAAATTATGTGATATAAAACCACATATCTGTGCAGCCTTTGCAGAAATTCAATATGCATGAGGCGATATTGCTAGCTTATCCGAACACTGATTCTACTAACCTTTTATTTTCCCCATCTTTTCCTAGAAGCGTTTCCCATGAGTCGGAGAAAGGACCATCGGGAATTTAAGTGACCCTCTTGAAACTATTTTTTTCGCTACCTCGAGTCCCCATGAACCATGATGTCTCCTTATATCACCAGTCATCCAAATGAGGAAGTCATTCTGACGGTCACATTCGGTGGTACACAGTTTAAAATGCTGGGTACTTACCATCATCAGCATACAATTCTGGATACTTAGATGCGAGAACTCAAGTTCGTGACGCATTTTCGTGTGATTTTGTTTCATACGCCTAAGTGATCAAGAACGAACCATCTTGACGTTTCATTATCTCATTCTGAAATGCTACTGCAGTATTACCCTTTTTTAATAGCTGACCTTATCTTCCTAAGCAGTTTTTTTCTCACACCTACTTTTCGAAAATGAAGGCCTATTGAACTCTGCCTCGATGTGTTTAAGTAGGATTTTTTTCACTGCCTATCTTTCTAGTTCACTGTTAATTTCAAAACATCGCTAACTGTCGACCTAGCAGGACACGTTCTGTCTACATTATTAAGTATTTGTACATTTTATCTGCACACTGACATACATTTATTTCGACACTAATGTTTGTTTAGACAGTGCCTTGCCTGTTCTAACCAAATAGTAATTCTTAATTATAAAACAACAGTCCGTGTTCATGGGGAATGTGAAATCAATTTCCGTGCTAGTTGTGAGGGGTGTACCTCAGGGCTCCGTTCTTAGGCCATTACTTTTCTTAATCTATGTCGACGAT
The DNA here is from genome assembly GCA_017591395.1 of Schistocephalus solidus. Lineage (NCBI taxonomy): Eukaryota > Metazoa > Platyhelminthes > Cestoda > Diphyllobothriidea > Diphyllobothriidae > Schistocephalus > Schistocephalus solidus. Next base: position 6,114 of record WEDG01007468.1, on the reverse strand, counting down.
TGTATGAATAGATTGGACAGCACGTGAGTCATGTTTGCAGATGACATCAAGATATGACAACAAATCAGATGCTGTACTGATGAACAGACTTTACAAGAAGGACTCAACCTCCTATCTGAATGGTCCGATGAATGACAGATTTTATTTTATTTATTTATTGCCAGTTTACAGGCAAGGTCAAAAAAATATATACAGTAGAGGGTCAAGCTGACAGTAAAAAAACTCCTGATCGCTGTTTCAGGTGTTTTCAGGAGAAAAAACTGCAGCTTATTGAGTAATTAAAGTTCAAGATAGGGACGCGTTAACACAGATGCCCGGTGAAGAACTTCTCCATTCAGTGTAACGGATCCGGTATTCTGCACCAGCAGGTATGTCGGCGAGCGGCTGTTCGCTGTCGACTGAGAAATAAGCCGATTGAGGTCTGCAGAGCCAGCAATATTGCCCTCAGCATGAAGTCCGGCACAGGATTCAGAGTCCGTGAACGCCATCAGAACCGAAGAGAGCTTCCACAGAGTCAGTACCCAAAAGTTTTGGAAGGTGTCCTGAATGTAGAAAACTAGTGACAGTTCGCGTAAACAAGGGATAACTTTGCTAAATTTTGATACATCTAGGTAGCTTATTCCAGATTGCTATAGCGTTTACCGAAAAAAACTGTCGGTATCTAACTGTGCGTGCCAAAAGAAGTGCCTCACTGAATCCTGCGCTCACTCTCTTATTTCTGACTCAACGCTTGCTATAGATAATTTCAATTTGTACCGACAAGACCGCGCTGAAAAACGTGGCGGTGGTTGCCTCCTTTATATTAAGTCATCCTTTGTACACTTCCCTTTTCAGCTGGCCATTTCGTCCTTTTCTGGAAATGTATGCTTTGCTTCAGTCATCCTCCCTCACAATAAAAAAGCGTTAATTGGCTGTGTCTATAATCCTCCGTGTTATTCTGGCAATGAAAGCGAGCTCTGTGAACTATTTGAAAAAGTTGCAGAAACTCAATTTGATGTCAAAATAATCGTAGGCGATTTCAATCTGCCAGACATTGACTGGCAGGCAAATTCCTCTCCGCCTAAACATCAGAAATTGGTTGATACTATTAACTTTCAAACATGTCCCAACTGGTCAGATCAGTTACTAGAAATGACAACATTTTAGATTTAATTTTTACAAATGATGTCCACCCTCTCTTTGTGAATTTTCATCACGATCTTTTCAAAAGTGATCACGCAATAATTCACTGTTGTTTTCCAGTCCCCCTTCATACGAAGCCTTCTATCCCCCTTCTCCCCCTTCTCTCACCTCCACTGGTGAAAACAAACAGTAGCTCTGACTGCTATATTATCTCTCACACGACAAGGAGCGTTCCGAACCCTCATACGTTGTCAGCATCATCACAGATCTATCCCATTGCATCTAGCTATTAATGTTTTAGTGAAGCAGTTTTTTTCTCCTACTTTTTTTTAAAATTGGCGGCTCGCTGAACTCCACCTCCAATTTACCGTAGGAGTTTTTTTTACTGCTTTTTTTCTAGTTCACCGTTTATGTTAAAGATTGTTGTCTATTGTTTTAAAAATGGCAAATCGTTCTGAATCGGATATGCCTACCATAATGTTAATTTCTGCTGTTAATATGGCTGCTCACATAGAGCAGCAATTATCCACTTTGTATTTATTTATACCGCGATACTAAGTTTGAAATGACGGGGCTCTCTGGGCCTTAAATATACAATTTATTTATTTATTTATTATTTAAATGCAATAACCTCGACTTTGCTAACACAAACCATGAAATGATAAATAATTTCGTAAGCACTCTAGATTGGCATAGCATATTCGCAATCAATGATCCGAACTTTTTCCGTGAGCTATTGCAGAGCCTCACAGAACAAATTCAGTCTTCAATCCCGTTTAAGATTTTTAATTTAAATACAGCTTCTTCTACTGTTCCGCATTTTCTCCAGAACAGACTTAAAAAATTACGAAAACAACTAAAGGATTCATCTAAAGGCTCTTTGTCAGTTCATTTAAGGATTGCACAAATATTTGAATTAGCATCGAAAATAAGGCTCGCGAGAGATAAGCGTACGGAGTCTCGGGCACTAAGTGATGGCAATTCATCCAAATCTGTTGCTCTTATCTTCCATGTTCGGTCATCGGCTAAGCGTCTGAATGTAACTCCGCCCTTACTCGACTGTAACAAAACATTTTTTACAGACGATTTGGGCAAAGCAGAGTTGTTAAATTTGTTTGTTTCCAACCACTTTACCACTGAAACTAGCCCCACTCCCACAATTCCTCGACTTTCAAATTCGCTTTTAACAACCCTTAATTTCTCGCCTTCATGTATTCAAAAGGAAATAGCTCACCTAAAAAATTCACATTCGGTTGGAACTGATAACATTCCAAACTCACTTATTAAACAGTTAAGGGATTTTCCACCTTTACTAAGCAAGTTATTCTCAGTATTTCTCGAAAATGGTTTCTTCCCCGATTACTGGTTAACTTCTATTATAATACCAGTTTTTAAATCTGTTTCCCGCTCGGACATTCATAACTATCGCAGTGTTCATAAAACGCCCTCTCTTGCTTAACTCTTCGAAAAACTTATTGCAAAACAAATCACGGATTTTTGCATAAGCAATCAAATTATCAACTTTTCCCAACACGGCTTCTTACCGGACCGCTCTCGTGAAACCTGCCACATGTCTTTTCTAAATCTACTAACCTCTCTTCGTAATGATCATCTCTCTGTGGTAGTTATCGATTTTTATCTTAGTAAGGCATTCGATAAAGTGCCTTATAAGCGAATTCTAGCTAAACTTGAAGCTATAGGATTTCATAGTCCCCTTACTGACTTTATTAGATCATACCTAAATGATCGAAAGCAAAACGTTTAAGTAGGGTCCTCATACTCAAGTGCTACCCCGATTGTTAGTGGTGTCCTTCAAGGTACCGTATTAGGTCCTTTGTTGTTCTTACTGTAGATCAATGATATTTCATCGATAGTTAAACATTCTCAAACTTTATTTATGCTGATGACCTCAAATGCGTGTATTCCTTCTCTTACTCTACGACCGAACGGTGCCTAGAACAAATTCATTCAGACTTAGACGCTGTTTTGGCCTGGAGCTCCACATGGCTAATGGAGTTCTCACCTACTAAGTGTCGCTACATGAGTTTTGGGCCTGTAAGGCTGCTGCAACCTCTTATCTTTGAAGATTGCCCTATGATTGAATGTTCTTCCATCAATGAATTAGATCTTTCGCCTCATGCCGATAGAATTACGGTCAAAGCTGCTCAGATTTGCGGCTTTATTTCTTATAATTTCTACCTTCCTGAAATTAAATTGAGACTTTATCTTATGTTTTTACTTCCCATTCTTGAATTATGCTGTCCTTTCTTCAGTTTAATGAACAAATCTAGCCGTTCAAAAATTGAAAATGTCCAAAGACGTTTCACAAACAACTCCTATTTCCTATTTCCGAATGTTCCTCCATCAAGGACTTGGGCTTAAGCTACACCAATAAATTAGATCTTTCGCCTCATGCCGATAGAATTACGGCCAAAGCTGCTCAGATTTGCGGCTTTATTTCTTATAATTTCTACCTTCCTGAAATTAAATTAAGACTTTATCGTATGTTTGTACTTCCCATTCTTGAATTTTGCTGTCCTTTCTTCGGTTTGATGAACGAATCTAGCCGTTCAAAATTGAAATGTTCAAAGAAATTTCACCAAAAACTCCTATATCCGACTCTTTTTAACTACTTCCTACTCAACAAGATGCCAGCTAACGAAGCTAAAATTTCTTTGGGTCAGGAGACTTGAAGCAGGCTTTTTGTCTCCTTTTTCGTCTTAATAATAGTTCAACTCTCCCAAAAGCTTTCTGTCATTACCCCCGTTAGTCTTCCTTATAACCTAAGAAATTCTGAACTAATTATACCTCCCCTGCATCCCTCCACGTAAACGCTCTCTTCTTTGCTTCTAGGTATAGTTTCTTTGGAATAACTTGCCAATTGAAATAAGGTCGTTAACTAGTCTATCTGCATTCAAGCGAAGACTGCACATTTATCTTAACACTGATTCTATTACCTTTTTATTTTCCTCATCTTTTCCCAGTAGCTTTCCCCATGACTCGGAGAAAGGACCATCGGGAATTTGAGTAACCCTCTTGAAACTATATTTACGCTACCTGGAGACGCCCATGAACTATAATGTCTCCTTATATCACCCGTCCTCCAAACGATGACGTTATTCGGACGTACAAATTCGGTGGTCCACAGTCTTAAATGCTGCGGTTTCTTTGGATACTAACCATCATCAGAATTCAATTCTGGATCCTATGATGCTGAGGACTTAAGTTCATTGACGCATTTTCGTGAGATTCTGTTTCATACGCCTAAGTGATCAAGAACGAATCACCCTCGACGTTTCATTATCTCATTCTGAAATGCTACTGCAGTATTACCCTATTCTACCACCTGACTATTTTTTTCCTAAGCAGTTTTTTTCTCCTACCTTCTATTCGAAAATGAAGGCCTATTGAACTCTGCCTCCATTTTCATGGTAGGAGTTTTTTTCACTGCCTATTTTTCTAGTTCACCATTAATTTTAAAAACATTGCTAACTGTTGACATAGCAGGAAAATTTATGAATTTGTACATTTTATCTGCACACATTGTCATAACTTTATTTCGTTACTAATGTTTGCTTAGACAGTACCTTCCCGGTGCTAACCAAATATAAATTCTAAATAAATTCTAAATAAACTACATCCTACTCAACAAGATGCCAGCTAATGAAGCTAAAATTTCTTTGGGTCAGGAGACTTGAAGCAGGCTTTTGTCTCCTTTTCCGACTAAATAATAGTTCAACTCTCCCCAAGCTTTCTGTCATTACCGCTGTTAGTCTTCCTTATAACCTAAGAAATTCTGCACTAATTATACCTCCCCTGCATCCTTCACGTGTAAACGCTCTCTCTTCTTTGCTTCTAGGCATAGTTTTCTTTGGAATAACTTGCCAATTGAAATAAGGTCGTTAACTAGTCTATCTGCATTCAAGCGAAGACTGCACATTTATCTTAACACTGATTCTATTAACCTTTTATTTTCCTCATCTTTTCCCAGTAGCTTTTCCCATGACTCGGAGAAAGGACCTTCGGGAATGTAAGTGACCCTCTTGAAACTATATTTTCGATACCTCGGGTCGCCAATGAACTATGATGTCTCCTTATATCACCAGTCATCCAAACAATGACGTCATTCGGACCTACACATTCGGTGGTCCAGTCTACAATGCTACCGTTTCTTTGGATACTTACCATCATCAGAATTCAATTCTGGATCCTAAGGTACTGAGGACTTAAGTTCATTGACGCATTTTCGTGAGATTTTGTTTCATATGCCTAAGTGATCAAAAACGAATCACCTCGACGTTTCATTATCTCATTCTAAAATGCTACTACACTATTACCCTACTCTACCACCTGACCATTTTTTCATAAGCAGTTTTTTTCTCCTACCTTCTATTAAAAAATGAAGGCTTATTGAACTCTGCCTTCATTTTTATGGTAGAAGTTTTATTTCACTGCCTATTTTTTCTAGTTCACCATTAATTTTAAAACATCACTAACTGTTGACATAGCAGGACAAATTATGTATTTGTACATTTTATCTGCACACATTGTCATAACTTTATTTCGTTACTAATGTTTGCTTCAACAGTGCCTTGCAGGTGCTAACCAAATAAAATTTCTAAATTCTAAACTAGTTTCTGGTATTCAGAAACGCCGACACAGTAGAAGCTGTTTTCCTGTTCGATGGATTGCGTGGCATCTGAACCCGATCCCGGATCTTACCTTGACGGATACAGCACCTTCTTTGCAGCCTGCACCCGTTGGTTTCTTCGGCAGACAGTGAACAACCGTCCAAGGATGCACTCTTGCCTGGGGCAGAATCCCAGTTCCTAACAGACTGCACTTGTGTTAGCTTTTCCCTGAGCTAAACTGCTATCACAGAAGACAGTTTTTTCTCCGGAATAACATAAAGCTAAGAAAAATACTTATAATGATATATAATTCAGTAAAATTCAGTATATATAAGGTAGAAAGGCAGAGCCTATGAAAACC
>WEDG01007467.1:0-18394 GCA_017591395.1 Schistocephalus solidus | reverse complement strand
CATTTAGGATCAATTCTGCCACTAAACCGGAGATTAGGGAGCCCATTTGAGTTACTTTGAGCTGCGCATAGGTTTCTCCGGCCAAGGTGAAGTAGGTATTATGGCAAAATTCAAATAGCTTCATAAGGTGTTCAATTTGAGAAAATTCTGCGTTTCGTTGTGTGACTCTTCAAGTTTCCTGCGCAAGACTTCTTGTGCAAAACTCGGCGGGATGGATGTGTTTCAAAGAGTGAGTCCAAAAGGCAGGAAAGGACCTAAGGACGGACAAACAAGAAGGGTATCGTATTAAAGGAGCTCCAACGTACGAAATGACAAAGTGGCTGTTTCGGTGACAAATTTCTGACCACTGATTTTGACACCACAGTCAGCTCCTCAACACAATTCATCGATTTGGGATAACGCATTTAAACTGTGCCGCGCGGTTTAAATTCTGAGCAGCAAGAAGACCGATTTCAAATCGAGTCTTTGCACTGAAACAAACAGTCCACAGGCATTAATTGAGTCAAATTATTGAATCAATTAATTGAATCCTCCGTCCATTTGCCTTCGATAACCTTATTGTTTTTGACCAGAAAATTTCTCCAAATCGAGTATCCTGCCGGAAATCTTGGCTTGGCTTACACAGCCAACCCGTCCATTCCAGTCTCTAACGGCTCTTCAGGGTTTCTGAAGACTTTTGTTCGACCAGGACAGTTCTCCAAATCTAGAACCTTACTGGGAATCTCTGCTTGGCCTAAGCCTACCAGTTCAATCCAGTCTCTAACTGCTCGTCAGGGTTTCTGGGGAGTATCTACAAAAAAGGCTGAATCGTTCATTATCCATATTCTGTTTAACTAATTGTGAAATTTATATCGAGTATTTCGTTATAACAAATACTTTAAACAACTTCCACTAGCAGACGTAGTTAAGAACGTCCCGATGGCTTTCATTAATTTGTAAAAAAGGTGGAGTCGATAATTTATATACGGTTTGTGTAAAACCACTTGAAGTGTAACTTACACCTAGCCACTAGTTCATCCGTAAGTCACCACACAAGAATTCAAGAAGTCATGCCGCAAGCCGAGATTGAGCTCGCGATCACCAGTGCTATAGCCACGCTCGATAACCACTCGACCACCACATCACGGAGGCCACTACTCTCTCAAATTACTATTCAAGCTATTAACGGCACTGCCATATGTGGTGGCTGTCAGCAACTGTCCATGAAGCTAAACCAGTTCGAGGATAAGATAAGACAAATAAAATCTGCGTTATGAGGCACCTCTAATGCATTAGATGTCACACAGGAGTCAACTGAGCGACTTACTAGGAACAAAACTATTGATACTCGAAAAATTGGTATCCCAACAACAGCCTCGGCAGCTGCTACTGAACAACAAGTGGCAATGGCGCCGGACAAAAAAAGTCCGCCTAAAACAAAAAAAGTCTTTCAAAATGCAAATCTGAGACCAAGAAGGAAAAAGTTAACGGACAACCGACTTCGACAGATGCCTCAAAAAAACTCGAAAAGGAGTATTCGACCATTGCCTTGTCCTCCACAGGAAATACTGCCATCCACGCACCAAGCCCAAGCAGTGGTATTGATACCCCAACCGAAACTACTACCAGCGATTAAAAATCGCCAGAGCCATGGATTTCGCTGGAATCAAAAGAAACCAGAACAAAGCCAACATATAGCCAAGCAGCATCCGCTCCGTCATCACCAGTGTGCAGCGTAAAACCTTCCCACCAGATTGTGGACGACAGCGTTGTAGGTACAAAAATGCTACTGACAGAAAAAAATCTTCTTAATACAGGGACTACCTGAATCAACAGCTACAACTCCCGTAGACCGATATACCAAAGACATGAACCACTTCGCGAACCTCGGAATAATATATCCTGGAACCCAATACGTCGATTTAATTGGAAAAAACCTTCTGTCTAGGAAAACTGCCTGAAAGCCAATCTGAATTAACACGTCCTAGGCCTCGAAATTTTATTTTGACCATTAGCCAGGAAGCCAGGCTCATTCTGTTTAGGCACTTTAAGTAAAAACTTAAATCCTGGAGTTTTGTTCAACAGGATATCTCACCTGCGGAATGGAAAAAACGTCGTAAACTTGGTACCGAACTGAGACAGTGGCTCAGCGAAGGGGGAAAAATTGGTTGTTTACAACAACCAAGGGATCCATCGTCCATTGTTCTCTCCCTGGAGAGGCCCATTCCAAATGAACACGCAGTCGACCCAGTAAAGGGGGGCTCGCGCCCGATCGTAAGCACTTCCGGGGCAAACCGAAAACTAACATTCATGTACACCAATGCACACAGTACGGTATCAAAACTCGACGAGATGAAAATTCATGCCTGGTTTTCCCAACATGTGGACGACCGGGAGGTAACTACCAACTGTTTAGAAAAGACAAGGTAGGGCGTCAAGGAGAAGGCGAAGTAAAATATGTGAAAAGTGAACTTGCTGTTTTAAACAAAACGGATAAACTGGCGCCTACCTCCGAGGAGACATGCTATCCATCAAAGTACCAGGTTCATCCATTCTATATGTCCGGAAACTCTACCGTCTACCGAGAAGAGACCCCGTAGCCGATGCTTTCCTGCTAGAGGTGCTTGAAAAGATTGCTACATGGTCGGATATCCTGATCATGGGTAACTTTAATGCGCTTCAAATCGACTGGAGCTTGGCCTACGCACATAGCTCTGATCTAGCCTTTGACGGTTGCCTTCTGAGTACGACGCTAAATCCACTTCTCATACAGCACATCACTTTTCAAACAAGGGTGCGCGAAGGACAAAAGGTCAATTTTCTTGACCTCGTTCTCATGAAGTCGCAGGACGGCATCGACGAAGTATCCTATCTACCACCACTAGGTAAAGGTTACCACGTTGTACCTTGATGGGAGTACTCACTATTGTCCATACTGAAAAGACCCATATTAGCCAGAAGGAATATAGGGCGAGGTTATTTCGATGTAAGGACGGCCGAAATCACCCAGAACTTTATTCTTTGGAAGCATAACTGAGGACAGGGAACGTTCCGGGACATACTGCACAGGCTCATCGAAAATCACTGTCCGATTTTGAGAAAGAGGTTAACCAACAGACGGTGATGGCTTAGGTAGGCCTTAAAAATCGAAGTGAGCAAAAAGCGTAGATTGTGGAAAAATCGCTAACGGACGGAATTCCTTCATCTCTAAATGCATACAAAATTAAGAGAAATTGGGTCAAGGGCCTTATTGTTAGAACAAGACAGGATTTCAAAGTGGACCCGCTGAACCAGGCCACCATGAACCCGAAACTGTTTTACGCTTACCTCAGGCAGAATACGCGGAACAAGGATTCAATACCACTGCTGAGGCCCGCCGAGGGCATCGACCTTACTGAAGACGGTGCAAAGGCTGGTCATCTTTCAGAATTTTTCCGGTCAGTTTTCACAAAGGAAACGAGATACGATTACCGAACCGATGTCGTCAAAGTGGATACAATAGTCGAGACTGTTCAATTCATCGAGGCTATTGTCCTCAAGAAACTGTTAGGGTTAAAAGACTCCAAGTCACCAGGTCCTGATGAAGTACCGGCTCGCCAGAGAGTTGGCAAAACCACACTCCAAACGTTCTTTACGACTGGAGGTCTACCAGCCAATTAGAAATCCACATGGATTACGCCGCTCTTTAAGGGTGCAAGTTGGGTCTCCGCAAGCAATTATCCACCGGTCAGCCTAACTTTAATTTTCTGCAAAATCATGGAAAAAATAATTTAGCAACAAATAATGCAGTTCCCAGAACATAACCATCTGCTTTCCAAGGCCCAGCACGGTTTCCGTAGAGGTAGGTTTTGCGTCACAAATTTTCTCTGCTGTTTAGCTTGGGCTGTCGATAGAGGAAATACGGTGCAAGAATTCAAGAAGGCTTTCGATAGCGTGCCGCACCACCGCCTTCTTTATAAACTCAACCGCATAGGAGTAAGAGGTAGACTTCTGACATGGATAAAAAACTTCCTAATTGGCCGCTCACAAACTGTCCATATCAGCGCAAACAAGTAGCCAAGTTTGAGGTTGAGAGTGGTGTTCCCCAAGGCTCTGTTCTCGGCCCTATATTGTTCATTGTCTACATCAACGATTGTGCCAACGAACTGGACTACGATATTACCATGTTTGCCGATGATCTCAAACTTTGGCGCGTCATTCAAACTGCGGCTGATGAAGAGAACTTGCAGGCAAACTTAAATCGACTCCAGAAACGGTCTAATGACTGGCTCTTGCCGTTTAATGAGAGCAAGTGCAAAATCATACGAGTCGGGAAAAGCAATCCTTCTAACCGTACGGTTACAGTCTGAATGGCATTCCATTGAAAGAAGTGGATGCCCAATAGGACCTGGGAGTCTGGATCATGCCCTCGCTTAAACACTCCCTACATTGCACAAAGGTAGTGAAATCAGTGATGTTGATTCCGTATCTCGTCAAACGAGCTTTTCCAGTCTGCATTGACATCTGCTTCATCGAAGTCTTCAGAACCTTCGTGCGGCCGCAGTTGGAGTCCGCTGTCCAAGCTTGGAGACCCTGGGCGGCGAAAGACATCAACGTCCTCGAAATGGTCCAAAGGCGAACAACTAAACTTGTCCTTGGACAGGGCTCACAGCCACATGAAACACAGTTGTTGCAACTCAATCTCTTTCCCTTGCGCTATAGGCAGCTAAGGGGAAACCCAATACTAACATTCCGCATACTACGCATTCGAACTGTGGTGTTGTCCCAGGCAATTACTTTGTGTTACCAACACCAACAACTAATTTTAGAGGTCATACTTTCAAATTACGCCTGACTGGGGCTAGGCTAGACACTCGGAACTGCTTTTTTCTCCAAAAGAGTAGTCAAAACTTGGAGTTATTTTGCTCTGGATGTTGTTATGTCGGAATCTCTGGAGTCTTTTAAGCGAAATTTGGATCAATATAATAGTGCGTGCTACAATGCGAACTGAAAGCTGCAAGGGTATTGCCAGAAAACAAAACATTTTGTATTTTACTAGCTATATTTAAGTTACAGTTCTTTATGTCTTATTATTATTCTCATCCGAGAGCTCACGATCTCTCCCATTATTCCCATGCGGAGGTCTCCGAGGTCTTCTCTGCTTAACTATTTGCACACCTTGGTGACACCGTAAATGCTTACATCAGCTCAACCTGGTGGCTATAGTCCATGCGATCTCTGAGCGTTCTTCCTAGGTTCGAACCGCAACGAACCAAGGACGTTCTGGGTGAATATTTCTGCTTTTGAAGCCAGTCGATGGACTCTGCAATCATCAAGAAAGTGTCTGGCTGCATCTTCCGCATTTTGGTGATGATCCGGTTGACCTGTGCAATGCCCTAACGTTGGACTCCTAAAAAGGCAATAGTTTTTATCTCCTAAATATCAAAGGAAGTTTTTTTCCCTTTATGCTCTTTTTCTGCTAAGTTCCACCCCGTTTGCTCATATCACTTGGCCTCGCCAGCAAACCGAGATACTATTTTTTGATATCACAACCCGCATGTACAAAAAGGGAATTCAAAGGAAACTCACATACATCTCCCTCAGATATACTGATACTGATACCGATTGACATGGATCTACGAAGGAGTACCGAATATGGGAAGAAATACCCTAACTATCTGATAAGTTTAAACAGACTGATTGGAACAGACAAGTGCGAATGAAAAACGTGAATATTCATTAATAATCGCCAACAGATAGCGATTTCGGTCACTGACGGAAGTGAAGTTTAAAGTCAAATGGTGACCGTTCGAATGGTTGGGTAGTGTTTATCAATTGTCTATGTGCTTTGAGTGACGATACCCCCAACTTCTAATGTAAGTTCTTCTCATTCTTCACTTTCCCCTTTTTAGACGGCATATCTGTGAAGAGAAGAAAGTTTTCCTATTTGCACATGGATTCCACTACGGTGAACTATTATTTTTCGATCGCAGAATGGTGTCGTTCATTTGGTGATAGACTACACAAAAAGAACACGTTCATCATCCCTCGTTTTTTTCGAGTAAGCATCGGTGCTGTTTAGCCTGTAAAACGCCGCCGCCACCAGGTTTCAAGGTCTGACTCAGTCTGTGGGTGCTCAACTGTATCCGTAGATCAGTGTCATTGGTCTAGATGACTACAATGCATTCGGGAGCAGCGTACTTCAACCTGACATTTTGACCGTCGTTTCCGATGACGAAGCAGCTGTTCTCTGTCGCGGTTGCTGGAAAAATGGATCATGCTGTCTTGATCCACTGACGCAGATTGTCACGCGGTGTGAGGTACGATGCTCCGTTCGACCAAGGCTATCTATGTCACAAATGATGTTGGCCGTAAGTTTAGAGGAATTCGTCCATGTCAGCGGATATTTGCCTCGTGCATCCGGCCAGATGTGCGCACACAGCTAACAATATATTAGGAAAAATTGAGCGGATGCCCCTTTGCTTAGACGTTTGCCTTAAGTCGGCGTGTTAGCAGTCGACTTCCGTTTATGGACACCAGTGAGATACCACACGCTGACAAAAGGCCCACGATTGTTTCGCAGTAATATTTGTGACATTTACAAGGTTAATCTTACAAGGACAATGCAGATTATCAGTTAATGATTGATTATAAAGCCCCATGATATCATGTTTGCAAACGGGAAGTTGGTCATTGACAAATATTTTTATCTAGGAGTCCGTCGGTTGGTCCCCGTTGGCCCATTCTTGCAGCCTTCTATGTGTCGGTCGCGATGCGGAAGTTCGTACGCTAGGATGTGATGGTTTCAAACAATTGTTTGTGCGTTTGGGGGTTCAGTGCATTGACGACGAAGGAAAATAGGTTCTGCAACTTTCTTAATATAAATAAAATGAACTTGTATTAGGAAGTTAATGTTGACTCTAGGTCGGACGGGGTGAGAGAATGTGGCAAATTTGGTGGCAGTTGACCCACACTATAATCTACTTCACACGCTAGTCACCATTCCTGACCCGTCTTACTATGGGGCACACGGTAGATCTCGTCGGATATGACGGTTGAAATTACCGGTCCAAAAACCTGAGAATGACACAATTTTATCCTAAATGTCGCAGCGAATGACTTTATGGTTTTCGTTTGACCCACTTTTAAAAATTCAGTGGCCTCGGTGGGGTTCGAACCCATGCCAGAAAGGGGAAGGCTTTAGTACAGCCAACGCAATGGTCAACTGAGCAACGAGGACCCCACCGGGAGCCGTGAGTTTAATCACATTTGAGTGGGTAACTTGGTGAATCATAAATGGTGAAGTGAAACAAGGATAGACCTCCACTATTGCGGGGCAGCGGAGGTTAATAGGAGCAGGTAAGAATATTTGCGGTGCATCGGTTTTAACTGCAAGCATCCCTTTTTCTTCTCACTTTCATTTTACGCATCTTCCTCTTTCAACCGTATCCGATGCTACGAGTGGCCCCATCTGCGAACAGAGAGGTACAGTTGAACTGCCGTGTCTTTACCGGCGTCAACCGGGTTTTCCATTGCGAAAGTCATTGTGTCTCCTCCACGAATGTCTCCCCGCCTGGTAAAGCTACCTTTGAGAGCGCAGGGAACTTTTGGTTACCGGTTGCGTAAATTTCTCGCGGCGACAAACTTAAGAGGATAGATATTTTTCGTTGGTGCATGCTATTGTTGAGGCGATGCTTTCACCTCCGAACCCAACGAACCCGCTCGGCCACTTGTCAAGGATCACTGGGATAAAGTAATCTCTGCAGTGACCCGCTACGCTTGAACCATTATTCTTGGTAATGCACGTTTCTTTAGCCATAACATGTTTTATATGTTAAACCAGAGATTCAAATGGGCTAAAATATCCTTTGCGATTTAGCTGCAAGAAGGTAGTTGTAAATAAAAACGTCTGATTTACATTTGGAAATGTGTTTGAGGTTTCTGAATACAAGGATCTTGGAATCACAATTAATTAACCTTCTGTGAATATTTTTATTTATCAGATTTGTTCCCTTTCTCCTGATTTCGCAAATAGACTTAAAGAACATCCAGCAAAATTTTATAGGGTGTAAACGTAATCAGCATTGGCACATGCAGTTTATTTCGACATTAACACGACTTCTCTGGCCTTGTCGTAGAAATGCTGTGTGGGAAGGTTCAAAGACTCATGCCATTGTATGATAACGTTCAAACCACTGCAATGTTTGCAACCAACAAAAGAAAGATGTCCGTTTAATAAATAGTCGCCTGAGGTTTCACATCCGTGCTCCACCAAAGAAAACACCCGATTGAAATTGGGACCACATAGTCGGGGCAGTATTCACTAGGTTACCGAAGGTCTGTTAATATAAGTAGCATCCACAATTATTGCAGGTTTCTGCAATTCGCTCGAGGGATTTCTTGACGCCTACGTTCGAGTCATAAATGTTTGCGATCTTGCAGCTGTTGCCTGTAAAGCCGGGGTTTAAGTAAAGAACTAAAAGGTGAACTTATCTTTAAGGTGATAAAGTAACTGTCATGCGGCTTACACGAATACTCCGTAATGGGTTTAAAAGTGAGCAAGCAAGAACAAAGTAGAATCTAATGTGAATAGAGATAGAAGGATATATTATTTGGCAGGAGCCTGCTTAGTTATAAGCTTTTAGTAGCAAACAGAATAAGTGCAGACCGATAACGTGGGGAATGCTACACGCCGAAATCTCTTTCATAACAGATCACGAGCATCAACGAGTTTCCCTTTGACCAAATTTTCCTTCAAATGGATAAAATTCACGAATTTTTCTTCATACATGACCTGTTACCTTGCGGGGGGTGACTTCTTTATGTCAACTGTTCGTATACTCCCTCAATGTTTGCTTTCAGCCAGAGACCTTGAAGCACTATTTGACCGATGCTAGGACTCAATTGCACCAATTTCCATTTCTAAAAATGTGCGTGGGCTGGTACGTAGATTCGTACCTATTTATCCCGAATGATAACTGCTAGAAATTTCACTTGCCACCATGGTCTAGTGAACTGATCTTTCGATGCCGACTCGGGTAAATGGCCTCTTAGTAGTAGCGGCTAGCTAACAGTAAGTACATACTGATCACGTGAGTCATCCCATGGTCTTACCAACGGCTTGCAATTTATAATTCCTTTAAAAACCACCACCTTTATTCGCAAACTTTGACTAAAGCAGTTTGAACTAAGACCTCTAGATGCAGACGGAAAGTTGATATAGTCGAACTGAAAGCCATCCGACACTATGTGATAACAACAGAATAAAAATTAAACTTAAACAGGCGGCCATTTACATGATAAAACATCCTAGCAGCGCAGATGTTATTTAAACTTTCTAGCACATGTTCAACGACTATTCAGCCACCGAATGACACAGCTGAGAGTAGCTGGGACGCCAACCGATCAGCCGAACCTCTCAGTTGCGTCCCGTAGCCACAGAACCTCGACGAAACAAGTGTCCGGGCTTTTAGCTAGCATACGTGCTGCAAGTAGGGCGTGTCGTGTAACCCCTATTCTTTGAATTTCGACTATTGTTTTAGGCAGAACTTAATGGGTTAAGCGTTGTTTCATAACACTGCAGGGAAAATTTGCGCAAATAATTCTTCATGGTATGGGCTCTGTGACTTGCTCAAGGGGATTGACAGTCCAGTTAAGTACATAAACCACCAACGAGTTTGCAATTTTCTTCTGGTTCGAAGTTTAAAGTAGTTGCTTAACGCCACATACAGGTAACCATATTGACCTACGTCACACCGTCGCGTTTTACGCTCGCTTTCGAAATAGACGGCTCCTGGCAAAATGGAGAGATCGCATGACTGTTCAGTGTGATCAACGGGAAACGAAGATGTCACTTGTTTATATGCTTAAAAAAACATTTCCGGTCCACGAAACATATTTTTAGGGCGGACTGAACAATTTAGATGGTCGTCCAACACCTGAGCCAACCTCACCCACTAATTAGCCAAAAAAATACGTGAAACCATACGTTTGGCACATAAAGCAGCTCACATCGCCCTCGAAACCGCAACCTTATACCAAAAAGAACAATCGTATCGCCACACTTCCGCTGTCAGGCCCCAAATTGGTGACCTTGTGATAGATTACACCCCATCACCACCACCACCACCACCACCACCACCACCACCACCACAGGGGAAGCTCCACTAAATTTTATCACCCTTGGATAGTTACGACTTTAAACCCGTGACCTCTGTTGATACCGCTCTCAAAAGATGACAACCGTGTGAGCCTTGAATTGCTCAAGCTTTCTCAAAATTTCTTATGACATTACACATTGATGTGCACTATAGCCACAGTTGATCGCAATTTCTTCATAATATTTAAAAAACATTATCACCGTTCCAAATTAGTTTATGGCAATATCCTTTAAGGGAAATAAAATCATAATATTGTATTCTTAATGACAAGGTATCAACGAAGGGGATGGATATTTTGCTTCAATGTGTTGCTCTTATTTAATGGATTTGCTTGCAAAGCCTCCCAATGTGATACGAAGTCCATTTTAAGCGTTAGAAACTAAGCCTAATATATATATATATATATATATATATATATATATATATATATATATAATCAATTGATATTGATACCTACTAACAATGTGCGATCAAGCTCACGAAACGTGATGAAAGCATTTGATATTATCAATAAAGGGCACAAAATATTTGGCAAATTTAACATTTTCATATGTGCGTTGATGGGCTGAGGCGCTGAAATTTCATGTAGTCCAGAGACAAGAATATTAAAGAGCTCAGTGTGGCGATCATATATGAAGCACGTAGTAAATTCAGAGGCAGTACCCACTTACAATGTGTGATCTAGCTCACTAAACGTGATTAGAGCAATTATATTATATAATATATTATACTATAGATATATTATATTATATATGTTAAATAATTTATTATATATATTATATTATATATATTATATTATTTATATAAAATTTAGTATTATATTATAATTATATTATATTTTCATATATTATATTATATCATATATTATATTTATATTATATATTTATACATTTATATATATTATAGTATCATTTGATATTGGTACCTACTTACAATGTGCGATCTAGCTTACGAAACGTGATGAGAGCAATTGATATTATCAATTTAGAGCACAAAATATTTGGCAAATTAAACATTTTCGTGTGTGCGTTGATAGGCCGAGGCGCTGAAATTTCATGTTTGAATGGGTTATAAATGTGCTCCAAACGGCCGTACATATTAGAAAGAATATCCGAAAAATCACTACTTCGGTAAACGCGATGAAAAGTTTGATAAAAATATAAAATAGAACCTACTGTTTTGGGCAATCGATTTTAAACAGTGAAAACCATAAGGTATTCACTGCTGTTTCAAGGAAGGTCAAAACACATCCTTCTCTATTACCAGACGTTCTTTTTAGGGAATTTGACGATGGGATGTGTGGTAAGGATTGCACCTGTCATTTATAGTTAAATTTACTAGTCCCAGACTGACCTGACCACATGTTACCTTAGGAATAAATTTATTCATGAAACGCTCTTACAGAGAAATCAAGCATAAACCGGTTTCCTTTAGTCAATCGCATCTCAAAAAATGGATAGGTGAATAAAAGAAGATAGCGAATTCTCGTGAAACAATGTTATTTTCTATGCTCAAACTGTAGGCTATAGTCAATCTTGCACTTTCACTTAAGGAAAATTAAGATTTACTTTAAATTTACTAAAAGACTACTTTGAAATCTTATTTTATTCATACTGAAGCATTTTTTCGGTTTTCTGTCCACTGAGAGTCCTTTTTGTACATTTTAAACTTAAGTTTACTCAGTAACAGAGTTTTAACCCTTTTTTGAAAGTTTGCGCTTTTCTAAAAGGTGGTATTTCTAAAGAAAGTTATATTTCCTTCATATGTTTTCTGTGCTGTCGATTTGCCTAAGGTTGTTTATTATTATTTCAAAGTTTTGCTCTATTCGTTGCTGACAGTTTTGTGACAGTTTTGCTCTATTCGTTGCTGACAGTTTTGTGAATGATTAGCAGGCTTGCGAAAATGGTGAGCCTTATGATGAGATTAGTCACAACTGTACATCAAAAAGTAAGAATCAAACATTTAATACTTTTTAAATGTTTTCTAGAAATCTCGTATTTTTCGGATTTTGATGCAAACATGTCTCAGACCCTATCTTTAGAGGTAATTGATTGACATTACTGAAGATCGTTAAGTTTCCACCGATATTTCAAAGGCACTCTGAACCGTAATGAAATCCACCGTGAGCTAAAAATAAACGTGTATTCGACGAAGGAAAATTTATCTTAATATACAAGGTATATTATGCTGACGATGGTATTTGCCAATTCCATTCAAATTTTCTAGTCGCTGACCAGCCTGTTACCATATAACCTGATAAAAATTTATAATTGAGATCTCTACTTCAGAGATATCCCGAGACATCGACTTTGGTTTGCTCATTTCCCCTCGGATAATATAAAACGGATTTTTTCTTTACCGATTTCTCGAAACAAAAGCGTGTACTATATGAGAGGACATAATGGAATTGATTTTGTGCCACACATCAGATAAATAATACTGGGAGGAAATTCAATGAAAATATATGATAAATAATTTCTTAGAAAATACTATGGCTATACCGTTTTATTGAGTTTGGTATTTGCAGGGCCAAGCGGTATTTGAGTCTTCTCATGCCACGGACATTTTCAAGTTTTCGACTTTTGATTTTCCTAAAAAAACTGTTCTTAAAAGTCTACAGAACTGTGCTTATAAAAGGTGTTTATTTTTTTATTTTGGTGGATACACTTGCACTGATTTCAGAGTGTTTAGGTATTTTTTGTTTAGTTAGAAATACTTCAAGTGCGAGGTAGCATATTGAAGGTAAGGGAATGTATCATAAATATCCATTCACCAACACTGACCCCCAGTTTTCGCGATAAATAAATCATATACTGAAGTTTTGTTAATCGTAATTTTTTGCGTTTTTAAATTATCCGCCCGACAGGTAAGAGAAATGAGCCAAGTTCCGACTGGTGAAGTATTTACATTCACGGTTTTCTTAAATTTACAGAAAACAACGGTAGCCTGCCTCTCAACAACGTTCTATGCATTAGTTGCGGACCCCTTTGACCGGATGCGTTTTCAGAAACGTTTGCTCCAACACTGCACGATCTTTGGTCCCTAAGGGTCCGTCCCATCTGTGCGGTATTTCGTTGGGTGTCATTCAAAGTTGCCATTTACAACAAGCTGTCTTGTTTGCGTGCATTGCTGGCTGGGATTTATCGTTAAATCGTAAAAATAATACTGCCTGCCTTTTGGCAGTAGATATGACGGGATTATCCCGCTGCGGTTGATTGACCTCAGCCATAGCATTGATATCATAATTTGGTCAGCTCTTACAACCCTTATTTAAAACTAAGTTAAGAAGACTTGCAAGAACTTTCTTAGGAAATTAAAAAAGTATAAAGTTAACAGTTAGACTATCCAAGCGAAGACATACGGGAAACGGTGAGGGAAACATTTCTATCTGAAAACCACGCAGCTGTGTCGTGCAGCAGCAAGATATCAGCGTAAAACGTGCATGGGAGTTTAAAACTTACCACACGAAAGGTTCAGACGGAAACTGGGCCGATCAATTGTCGGTAACTAAAGTACACTGCATTTTATTCCTTTAGTTAGCCTGCTATGGAAAATGCAATTTTGCCTTCAGAATATGTTTCTAAATAATTGTGACACTCAAAATATTGGCAAATTTGAGAAATACGCTAGTTTACGCTTTTATTTCGGCGGTTTCCTATGCTAATAATTATATCAGACTATCTTTAAGCAGCTGTGGGAGATTTGGTTTAAAATAAGTAAATTAAACTAGTGACATATACATAAAGAATTTCTAAAATTGAGAAACTCAGATTTTTCTAAAGGCAAATAAAAGGTACACAGTTGCCAAAATGCAAGTTATTTTCATAAACTTGCAGTATGTGACCTAAGTCATGTAGTGTATAATCGAAATTTAAGTGAGTATTTTTTCGTAAATTTAGTCTTATAATTTTGATTTTTTGAAAGTATTTTGGGCTCAAAAAGTGTTTTACCTAAGAACTTTACGTGTTCGATTTTATATATGGAAGTTAACCAGTCATGAATTTAGCGAAATCAGAGGTTGCCAGATATAAAAGATATTTCCTATGCTATTTGATATTACAGAGCAAAGTTTATAATTTTTGTGTACTTTGCTATAAAAAGTACATTACTATAAGAAAGGGAAGGTTTCTAATAAATCTCTTACGGAAACGGAAAATTTGATCTTTATTCAATGACAAACAGGTGAAGGCAAGTGTCGAAAATTACATTGTTTCCGAAAACAAGCATTGAGCTTCCAAAATTATTTTGTGGTATCTCCTGACGCTTTTGCCACAAAACGTGGAGTAAACATGTAAACCAATGTTATTATTTGACTACGGCGAAAAATGAAGTCAGTTAACAAAATTCGCACAGGATACTTTGGAGAGAGACTACAGAAACCCGTATGTTAAGCTGAAAGCCTGAAATAAAATAAGTTTTTGCAAATTAGAGTTTTCGCTAATCCAGAATTGATAAATGCGATAGACAGAAGATCAGCAATTTCGAAAAATATTAGTATATATTGGGATACTCTGTTGTGTATTTCCAGTCTAACAATAGACCTTAAATCATAAATCAACAACAGACACTTGCGTATAAAGCGAAAAATGATTTCTTTAATTTTAAGCAGATAATAAATCACTTATTTTCATGAAACTCACAAAATTGATTAAACTTGTACATGTTAACCTTGACCTTACCTTGGATAAGGTTAAAATACACATATTTTTTTAGTAAAATATCTGATTGGTACGCTTTTAAAGGGATAACTTATTACAAATGTTTTTTTAAGTGATCTTGGGCATAATAAACGTCGACTTTTCTTGTAAAAATTAGTTTTTCTCGCTGCTACGTTTTCATTTTTGGGCAAATCTAAAAATATGACGCAGACGGCCACATCTATTAGAAAGTATACCCGAATGCGCTCTTCTTCAGTAAATGCTTTTAAAAATATCGTATTTTTAAGGTTTTGATAAACACATGGAACAGGATCTTAATGTATCACCAATCGATTGAAAGCCTTGAAAATCATGAAATATTCTGAACAAGAAAGCTAGCGAGCGGAGATGAAATATCTGATTAAATTATTTTCATGAAATCAGTACTCACGTGACTGTGTGCACCAGTGCATGATGCACCAGGAACTCAATCAGCAAGTTATTTTGAGCACTATGACTACCCAGGCACCAAAAACAATCACATAATGAACTCCAACACAGATAAAAATGTGCATCTGAACTTGTCGATATTTAACTGAAAAAATCAGCTACAAGAAGCATACCAAAGCGCAAACACTTAGTGGACACATCCTTCAATAGAAAGGCCATTAGATGCAAAATCGTATGAGTCAGTTGTGATGCAATCTTTTGTAGCCAAAATGGAAAAGACGTCTGAAACCGCATCCATGATAATCAGCTGCCAGTAATGAGATCCGACTATCTAACCCAGGTGGCCATGCACACACTGCAAACTGAACACTCGGACAGTTGGCGGCTGCCCAATTAAGAACGGTCATGCATTTTCTGGAAGCAAGTTTTTAAGATGAGGCATGCACCAATCAGCATAAAGATTTAGGGGTCACATAAAAAATACTCAAAGGCAACTTAAAACGAGCACAGTCGTACACGAAGAGATGACACAATGCAGCGAAAGAGCACTGACGCAGATGGCAACTAGCTGCAGAATCCAATGTTAGACACGGTTAATTAGTTTTTGTTTTTGTAACCCACCCATGGTTTGAAAACGAGTTGGAGGCAAACCTCCAAAATTTCCACAATAAAGATTCAGCTTTTCCAAAGTTTTTCATATCTTCTACTCATATCAGTAGCCACTAGTATATTATAGACAGAATACAATTATTTACAAATACAAGGGATAATGGAGAAACCAGGTAAGGCTTATAAGTGGTCTCTCGCCAGCTATATCAACCTGAGGGTTGAACCTGTGATGGTTGAAAGTCCAACGCCCTAACAATTGGGTCACATGCTCGTTGTCTTATGGGTTGCGACCGATGTGGGTGAGAAAATAACCAAGTCCAGTAGAATAGTTTGTGGCCTACCTCCTAAAATACACATGCACTCTTTATCAATCCCTGATAATCGGGAATTCAGGTCAAGTCCATCAACCTAAATACCCACCTAAACACGGTTAAATTAAAACAATCGAAACATGGTCTGTAATACCCACCCCAGTATGAAGTGTTAGTTTGTAAGCAGAAGCGAAACATACCAAAAAAAACAAAATATTTTAAACTTAATCGGCAAAAGTAAGTCATACACAGCCCGTTGGCTAAACATCCTCCTACAATGCGAATCATATGCAGTATCCCAACCATAAAACTGTCTGCCAGCTTAA
This sequence comes from Schistocephalus solidus, assembly GCA_017591395.1. NCBI lineage: Eukaryota > Metazoa > Platyhelminthes > Cestoda > Diphyllobothriidea > Diphyllobothriidae > Schistocephalus > Schistocephalus solidus. Next base: position 1,943 of record WEDG01007467.1, on the reverse strand, counting down.
CAAGTCTTACAAAATGATATGCAATGAGTTGGGTTAAGATTTTTTTCGTTTTTATGCATTTTATGCATAATTTGGCATGAACGAAGACGATCCGTTTGAGCTTCTGGGTGCAGAGGCGAGCGGAAGTAGGGATTTTCACATGTTACAATATCCGTTCGTGACTAAAAATGCAAAAAAGATAGTTGTTTAATGCTGTAATAGGCATATTGATTATTGTCTACTAAGAGAATGCTCAGTCAATAGAAATACTGTGTGCGTTCTTGTTATGATCAGGGACTTTGACGAGGCCCGCGAAGTATTGTTGTATTCAGCCCATTTTCTGGCGACAAAAGTGGAAAGCGAAAACAGCTGGTTTAGGCGCTTAATGTTTATCATGACCTTGAAATTAAGACCAACCTTGTAAGTTTTAGCCCATGCAATGTTCTCTGGGGATCACGGGTTCTTTTGTGAAGTCTCACCGTAAAATTAATGAAGCATCCACATGGACGGCCTGTGACGAGAAAATTCTTACCAAAGTGAAAAGTGCTTCCCTCGTAATTTGTATCCTTCAAAGTTGCACTCTTAGGCTATTTCTCGACGAATACCAATTTCCTCAAGCGTTTACAGAGGTAACGTCTGCGATAAAAATTGATACATTCCACCCGTTTATGCAGTTTTTTCAAGTTTTGCTGACAATTAATCAGGTGAGGAGTAAACATTCCGTGTATTGGCTGAGAGTTAATCGTATGAAAGTGTCTTTTAACACGTAAGATTAAAAAAGCTGATATCTGGCAGAAACTTTACGGTTGGTTGTGGATTATTCGAATGCGACTGGAAATTAGAAGCATTGTAAAGGAAGAAATTCCTATTCACGATTATGTGTGCTTCAAGATGAAAATGTGCACAAATACAAAAAGGGTTTATTTGAGAAAATAACACAACCACCGATTTCTTTTCTAACGTGATTATCACAGAAAAAAATATTAACTGTAAATCGGTGATAAATGGTTTGACGAGACCTCCTTTTTGTGAGTGCAATCTACTGGGGAAACTCGTGCAGATAGGTGGAAATGGTTAGCATCAAGTTTTATCAGCAGAAAACATCTGAACACAGGTTAGGGCTAAGTAGCACCGAAATGAGTACCTTCTATTTAATAAACCAGACTGCAGTCATATTGTACGTGAGATGAACGTTTTGCACAAGGTGCGAGTCTATTTGAAAAGATCGGCCCTATCTCAGGCAACTACTTGTTAATCCCAGGTGAGTTTAAGGACAGCACACAACCAAGGAACTTGAAATACACTGACGCCAACCAGAGAGCAGTCGGAGCACTTACGAGTGTGAATATTGAGCGAATGATGACTTAGACTACTACACTCTGGCAACTAATAATGCCAAGCGGATGCATAAGGATTGTCGGGTCTTAAAGTAGCCTTTTCGAGTGCTGCCTGATCAGATCTTCTCACGTCATGCAACAAGAATAGAAACGATAAGCATAAAGAGGATCCTCTGACCTATGTAACGGAAGCAACTTGGACTGCAGTTTCGTAACGATAAAGTGACCAATGGAGTGAAACAGGGCTGCGTACTGGCCCCCACCCTCTCCAGTCTCATGTTCTCGGCTATGCTGATGGACGCCTACCGTGATGAGCAGCCTGGTATCCGCATCGCCTACAGAACTGACGGGCACCTTCTCAACAGTCGGCGTATGCAGTCTCCAACGCGCGTGTCTACGACTACAGTCCATGACTTGCTCTTCGCGGACGACTGCGCCCTTAACACCGTGACGGAGGAGGACATGCAAAGGAGCATGAACCTCTTCGCCGAAGGCTGCGCCGATTTTGGATTAACAATCAGTACAGCCAAAACGGTTGTCATGCCCCAGCCGCCACCCAGCGCGGAATACAATGCTCCTCGAATCAATGTCAACGAGAATCGATGACGAGGTTGCCCAACGGATCTC